>SJYQ01001039.1:570552-584376 GCA_006410935.1 Redunca redunca
AGCCTTTGACTGTGTGGACCATGATAAACTGTGGAAAATTCTGAAAGAGATGGGAATACCAGACCACCTGACCTGCCTCCTGAGAAACCTGTATGCAGGTCAGGAAGCAACAGTTAGAACTGGACATGGAACAACAGACTGGTTCCAAATAGGAAAAGGAGTACGTCAAGGCTGTATATTGTCACCCTGCTTATTTAACTTATATGCAGAGTAAATCATGAGAAACGCTGGGTTGGAAGAAACACGAGCTGGAATCAAGATTGCTGGGAGAAATATCAGTAACCTCAGATATGCAGATGACACCAAAGTGAAGAGGAACTAAAAAGCCTCTTGATGAAGGTGAAAGAGGAGAGTGAAAAAGCTGGCTTAAAGCTCAACATTCAGAAAATGAAGATCATGGCATCTGGTCCCATCACTTCATGGGAAATAGATAGGGAAACAGCGGCTGTCTTTAATTTTTTGGGCTCCAAAATCACTGCAGATGGTGACTGCAGCCATGAAATTAAAAGACGCTTACTCCTTGGAAGAAAAGTTATGACCAACCTAGATAGTATATTCAAAAGCAGAGACATTACTTTGCCGGCTAAGTTCCGTCTAGTCAAGGCTATGGTTTTTCCATTGGTCATGTATGGATGTGAGAGTTGGACTGTGAAGAAGGCTGAGCACTGAAAAATTGATGCTTTTGAACTGTGGTGTTGGAGAAGACTCTTGAGAGTCCCTTGGACTGAAAGGAGATCCAACCAGTCCATCCTAAAGGAGATCAATCTTGGATGTTCATTGGAAGGACTTACGCTAAGTGTTCATTGGAAGGACTGATGCTAAAGCTTAAACTCCAATACTTTGGCCACCTCATGTGAAGAGTTGACTCATTGGAAAAGACTCTTATGCTGGGAGGGATTGGGGGCAGGAGGAGGAGGGGATGACAGAGGATGAGATGGCTGGATGGCATCACCGACTCAGTCGACATGAGTCTTAGTGAACTCCGGGAGTTGGTGATGGACAGGGAGGCCTGGCGTGCTGTGATTCATGGGGTCAGACATGACTGAGCGACTGAACTGAACTGAACTGATGTATGAAACTGATAGTTTCACACTAAATGAAACAGGTATAAGTGTAAACTAATACACATATGTTATACTGGTAACTCAGATTCCTTAAGTGCTGTTGTCATTAATGACAGTGTTTCCCATAAATTGTGATAAAATATCTGTACATTTCTGGAAAACCAAAAGATTTTTTTTTTCAGTGTAAAAGAGAACTGCATTTTCTAGAAAAAACAAGGTAGGGTAAAAAAAAAAATTTTTTTTTTTTTAATTTTTTTTAAAAAGGTGAATTCAGGAGGAAGAACTTCAGGGAAAGATTATTTGCTCTTGAAATTAAAATGTGTGGATGAAGAGAAGCTTCCCTTCTGTGCCTCTGGCTGCTGAGGGACTTGCTAATATTTGAACCTGCAGTAGACTTGAAATCATGGAGAGATAGCTAAGGACAGAAACCACAATGAGTCTTTGATGAGATCACTGAGTTTAATAAACCCTAGAAACTCACTAAATTCAAAATTATTACATAAGATAAATTCTCTCATTAAGTCAAGTTTCTTTTCCCCTCTTACTTGCAGTCCAAAGCCATGCAATGAACACACTGAAAATGTGAGCCTGTCAGGGTGTCTGTCACAGGCTGACTAGGTGGAGCAGATGCTCTCAATGGTCTACCCTTATCTTTCTCAGAGCTGTTATGAGAATATAAGATTAAACCATGCAAAAATAAAAATAAAAGCCTAAACATTTCTGGGCACATGTTCAGTTCTCCATGATAGTCATTAGTGATATCATATGAATGATAAGCATAAGGTATATGAGCTGTATATTAGATCCAAGTGCTGCTGTAACTAATTACCACAAATGCAGTGGCTTAAAAAATAAGCAGAGTTATTATCTTACAGTTCTGTAGCTCAGAAGTCCAAGATGAATTTCACTAGGCTAAAACCAAAGTGTCAACAGGGCTATACTTCTTTTAGAGGTTCTAAGGGAGAAGCCATCCTTTTGTCCTTTCTGGCTTCTAAAGGCTGTTCAGATTCCTTTCTCTATATCCATAGCCAGCAATCTCATCATTCTAACCCTTGCTCCAGCTATCATATCTCTTGCTCTGACTCTTATTGTCCTGCATCCTCTCATAGATTCTAATGATTATATTTGGTCCACCAGAATTATCCAGGAGAGTCTCTCATCTTAAGATTCTTGAATAATCAAATCTGCAAAGTCTCTCTGGCCATGTAAGGTGCCACCCTCACAGGTACTGCCCACTATACATTGGGAGAGAGTAATAGCTGGATTTAATGGAATCAAATGGTTAGAGGAGCATTTTGAAGAAGAGAATTAGATGTCCTTCCTTACACATCTTAAGCTTTGTACTCATTAAGATTTGTAGCACCATAGAAGTGCTGGCTTCAGGCACAGTCAGGTCTGTGTACTCAAACAACATCAGGAATGTTTGCCATTTTTACCCTTAACTCTGCTTTCCTCTGAGTTTTCTTCATTCTTGGGCAGGTAGGCAGGCAAGATGGCCATCAGGTATATATTATAACAGTTAAGGACCCCACAGAAAAGAGAAAAGTTTCTCTCTTGAGTAAAGAGAGACTTATTCCCCAATAATTTTCATCAAAAATAATAATGGACTGGATGACTCTGATAGGTGTGACCAAGTTCCAGAGCCAGCACTGATTGAATCACAAGGACTAAGAATGAAGTGTTTCTCCAAAAATAAATCAGGGCATTTTGACCAGATTGAAATGGATGCTGAGTGGGCAAAAACCATAGACACCCTTCCCAACTCCTTTATAATGATAGGTAGTCAGCTGTCTGGACTCCCTTCTGGGCGGGAACACCAGACGCTAGTGCCTTCATCTTCACTGCTGTGGAGGGCAAAGCCTTCTGGCAGTGACAAAGTGCCACACAGCCAAACTCAGGAGCTTCAGAAAGAGTGCAGAAGTAGATTTCATTCCCAGGCATGAGGGCCAACTTGTTCTTTAACAGGGATACCTATTCTCTTTTTTATTCTTGTAGAAAGAAGAGTGAATTTTATGTTTGCTGAGTGTCCAGGGAATCATTTGGAGGTTTTAGAAGCTCTGCCTCAGATAGGTGTTCCAAATCTAAGAAAGAGAAGTGAAGAGTTGCAGACCCAAGGACCCTTTCCTAGAGGGACTTCATGGGTCTCAAGACACATGTAGTTTAAGCAAAAGTCTGGGGAGGCAGGTGGCTTGGGTGGGAACCCAGCTTCATAATTTTCTTACTCTGTGGGTCTTATTCTGTCTCCCTAAGCCCATTTTCCTCATCTGTGAAACAGAGATCATACTAATACCTAAACTGTGTGGTTATCTCAATAGATGTTACCTAGTGTATAGGGCAATGGCACCCCACTCCAGCATTCTTGCCTGGAAAATCCCATGGACGGAGGAGCCTGGTGGGCTGCAGTCCATGGGGAAGCGAAGAGTCAGACATGACTGAGTGACTTCCCTTTCACTTTTCCCTTTCATGCATTGGAGAAGGAAATGGCAACCCACTCCAGTGTTCTTGTCTGGAGAATCCCAGGGATGGGGGAGACTGTTGGGCTTCCGTCTATGGGGTCGCACAGAGTCAGACACGACTGAAGCAACTTAGCAGCAGCAGTGTATAGGGACTATACACATTTTCTCTGGGAAGAAAATGTTTTATAGATGGTCTCATTCCTCTCACAAACCTGGAGATGTTGATCAACTTGCCCATAATATAGGTGAATGCACAAATACAGTTCAAGCAGTAGGCACCAGAATACACTCCTTCCAGCAGCTGACTCTAGTATAGGGTCAACTGGTGCTGGTGACAATAAAACTAGCTGTCATGAAGCACCTACCATGGGCAAGGTACTCCACTGTATTTGGGTTTTAAAAGCATCATTGAAACATGTATAATATCATATGTGAAACAAATTGCCAGTCCAGGTTCGATGCATGATGCTGGATGCTTGGGGCTGGTGCACTGAGACGATCCAGAGGGATGGTGCACGGAGGGAGGAGGGAGGGGGGTTCAGGATGGGGAGCACGTATATACCTGTGGCGGATTCATGTTGATGTATGGCAAAACCAAGACAATATTGCACAGTAATTAACCTCCAATTAAAATAAATAAATTTATATTTTTTAAAAATGTGCACACCACAACTAGAGAGTAGCCTCAGCCTGAAGCAACTGGAGAAAGCCTACATGCAGCAATGAAGACCCAGAGCAGCCAAAGAAGAAAATCTGTGGTTAAAACCCAACATTGTCAAGTCACAATGACATGAACAACAAATTTTGAGTGACCATCTACTATATGTCAAATGGTTTTTTCCAATTCTTTCACAGATTTACTAGCTAGATAACTCAGAAAGTATTATAACCTTTGTGAAATTCAGTTGTAAATAAAAATAATACTGTGCACCNTTAAAAAAAAAAAAAAAATAGCCAACTGGTTTTAGGAAAAAAAATAAAAAATAAAGCATCATTTTATAAAATCTCCATAAATTTAAACCAATCAGTGCAAAAACCTGAGAAAGCTGAGGGTCAGTGACATTAAACTGCTTGCCCCAAAATACGTAGTTGTAAATATTAGAACCAAGTCTGTCTGTCTTTAAGCCTCTGTTCACTCTTACTGACCTTCCTCATTCATGTGACCACAGGGTGGATGCAGATCTGGACAGGAACAAACACAACAGACCACATTAAAGGAAAATCCACAGTTAGAATTCCTGGCAAATGAGAGTTGAAAAATAAATAGAAGATTGTTGTTTGAACTCAAGTAATGTGTAGTCTGAATGTGTAACTAAAATATATCTAGTATGGAAAATACTTATTATGTGCTTTCTATATTCTGGGTAATGCTACGCAGTTTAGCTTATTTTATTAATATAATCATTTCAATTACAGTAGTAATGCCTTGATTTTATACATGAGGAATCTAGGAAACTGAGAAAGCTTAGTAATTTTCCCAGGTACAGCTCGCTAGTGAGTGGTAGATCTAGGATACAAACATAGGCTGAGACACTGGGTCAGGGTTCCTTTTCATCAAGTCACACAAAGAAAAACCCTAAACAAGTGCCTAGCTTGCAGCTGCACGGAGCTCATGCACACAGCTCGGCAGGACTCACTTTCCAGCAATTTTCTTCCTTTCTCATTGTTGCAGCCCTGCTGTTACCAGTATATTTAATTCCTGCAATGTGCACTGATTTGACAATCTTCTCATTTCCGAGAAGTCCTCGCTCAACAGCTATACTGTGTGTCACAAAACTGAGCCTAAAGAACGTATGGAAATTTCCCCACATGCTGCTAAACCTGAGTTCAGGGAGCCCAACTGACGCAAAACACATCCCACAGGTAGGAGCCACCAGGCAAGGAGCTGGTTCTTGATCCAGAAGTTTAATCAGCTCCCCCATAAGTGAGGCATGGTGGGAGGGAAGCTTACTGGCCCTGAACTTAGATAATGTTCTGTTGGAAAAATCCAGTGTACTCTTTCTCTATGCATGTGCCATTGTCTGTAATACAGAGATGACTAAGACCCAGTCATTATCCTCAAGAGGTTCATGGTCTGGTGGGAGAGACAGGCCAAACAATAGTCAACAACACAGGAACCTGAGATGTGTGGGACCCAGGAGCAGGGACAGCTTCAAGGACATGGGGTTTGTGTAGCTGCACCAGGCTTCCCTGGTGGCTCAGATGGTAAAGATTCTGCCTGTAATGCAGGAGACACGGGTTCAAGCCATGGGTTGGGAAGATCTCTTGGAGAAGGGAATGGCTACCCACTACACTGTTATTGCCTAGAGAATTCCATGGACAGAGGACTCTGGGGGGCTATAGTCCATGAGGGCAAAGAGTGGAACATAACTGAGCAACTAATGCTATCACTTTCACAAAGCTCTATGCTCAGTAGGGCCCATGTTTAGTTTAGGGTCCTGCTGTTACTGTCTTGAAATATGCTGTTGGTAACAGAAATGGCTCAGGGAAAGATGATGCCCCTTGAAGATTGGAAAACACTAAGAAAGAGGGAGAGGACACTACTTTCACTTTTGCACAGAGGTGTGAAATAGAGTAAGGCAGCAAGAACTCCCAGTATTTCTGGGTAAATGAACAAGCAATAGAATGCATAGGAGTTGAGAAGGAAAATGTAGATTGAGCCAGAACGTGGGAAGCATTGGACAGCATCCTCAGGAGTGAATTTTATCTTGTAAATGGTAAGGAACTACTGGAGAGATGATGGGAGACTGGCAGATTAGACCATCATTTTAGAGAAATTGCAGTGTGTGGGAAATAGTTTTAAAAGTGTAATTGTGAAACTATTGTCTTGGTCTACTATGGTCTTCCCAGTGGTCATGTACAGTTGTAAGAGATGGCCCATAAAGGAGGCAGAGAGCTGAAGAACTGAACCTTTGAACTGTGGTGCTGGAGAAGACTCCTGAGAGTTCCTTGGACAGCAAGTAGATCCAACCAGTCAATCTTAAGGGAGATCAACCTTGAATACTCATCAGAAGGACTGATGCTGAAGCTGAAACGCCAGTATTTGGGTCATCTGATGTGAACAGCTGACTCATTGGAAAAGTCCCTGATGATGGGAAAGATTGAGGGCAGAAGGAAAAGAGGGCATCAGGGAGTGAGATGGCTGGACAGAATCGCTGATGCGATGGATATGAACATGGGCAAAATTCAGGAGATGGTGAAGGACAGGGAGGCATGGTGTGCTGCAGTCCATGGGATTGCAAAGAATCAGACATGACTGGGCAACTGAACAGTAACAACAGCAAGCATGAAACAGAGAGTGACCAATTAGTAGGCAATTGCAACCACCCAACCAAGCAGTGAAGAGAACAACAGTGAAGGAGGAGAAGTCATGAAGCAAAGAAATATTTAGAAAATAAAATTGCTACAATGGAGCATGGCAAACATTTTAAGTTTTTTACCTTAAATTGGGGCTTTCCTAGAGGCTCAGTGGTAAAGAATCTGCCTGCCAATGCAGGAGATGTGTGTTTGGTCCCTGAGTTAGGAAGATTCCCTGGAGAAGGAAACAGCAACCCACTCCAGTATTCTAGCCTAGGAGATCCCAAGGACAGAGGAACCTGGCAGCCTACATTCAACGGGGTCACAAGAGTCAGATATGACTTAGCAAGTAAACAACAAAAAACACCTTCTAATGACTTTCTTCTCTCTCCTTATGAATATAACTTCAATTTTATGGAGGGCAGCAAGGAATTAAATAACTCCTCTTTCAGTCTTTGAAGCTGGAGAATGGCAGGTGACACAGTCCTGGCCCATGAGATATATATTAATACAAAAGGCACGAGGCCATCAGTGGAGGACATCTCCTGGGAAAGCTACCATGTTCTGATAAAGAGGGACAGACTCAGCCAATACATGTCTTTTGTTGATGGCCTTCCCCATCTATTCCCAATGTGTGATTGTAAGAAAGCCCACACTAAGGATGAAAGAGGAAGAAGCTTGGAAGAGCTTAAGTTCTTGTTGACTTAGGCCAACATTGTCACTTGCCTCTGACAACTTACTCCTAAATGCGTTTCTGAGAAAAAGGAAACTTGGTTTAACTAATTCACTATGGATGGTCCTCTGTTAAATTCCACTGCATGCAATCCTGACAGACACAGCTGATAAATGACTGAATGCTAATTGTGAAAGAGACAAAAGGATCAGGTAAGTTCAAATTGGAGAACTCAACTTCCAAGATGAATGGTATTTAATATTATAGTAAAAACCCCTTCAGAATGGCTTTTAAAAGTCAGAAAGTCTTGAGGTCATGAAACACTAGCTGCAAATATAAATGTTGAAGAAAAATGGGGCAGAGGATAGTATGGTAAACCCAGGGTATTCACCCTCAGGTAAGCCAGGCCTGGGAGACAGCAAGGTAGAAGGCTACAGACAGCTCCGCACAGTACCAGAGGGAATGCAGAAACCAAGCTTTGTTGATGAGAAAAGAGAGTGGCTGAGATGAACTCAACCTTCACTTTGTTTGAAGGTGACTTTGAATAAAACAGATATTCTATTAATATTTACTGGGGAAGTACTACTGTACTACAAGACTCAATGAAGTTAAGTGACTTGGACAAGGATACACTCTTAATGGAAGTTGGCAGCCAGGACTCCATATCTCCAGATCCAACAATTCTTGCAGCCTTAGGAAGGCTGAGGTGGAGAAGAGAAGCTGGCAGTCAATATGTGGAGGCAGCAGAGCCCGGTGCCTGAGCAGTGCCAGGAGTGACAAGAGACAGCCAGGCATCCTTCAGAGAAAGCAGTGGACATGGCCAGAAACGGAGTAAGATCACTCGCTGGAAATGGAAGCACGGATTCTTGCCAGGGCACCTACAGAGGCAATCAAACACTTCTGGATCATATGAGAAAATGAGGCTGGAAGAATAGGTAAAATCCCTGGCCTCTTAGGAAGTCACATCTGGATCCCAGGTCTGGGGTGTGAATCACATTCTTTCAAGTGGCAGGGAAGTGATGAGCCTTCACATACACCACTAGAAAAGGGCAAAGCCATCAACTTCCCTTGACTTCCCTATTGCCTCTGTTCATAAAAGAAGAAACAGTATAAAATTCTCCTAGATAGCATGACTTTCAGTGTCTCCTTTTCAAGCCTGTGTGAGGCACTTTACGTTACTTATTCATTTTTTACAGATTATCTCATGACTTAAAAGCTTGGTTCTACCATTTTCTATCCAGTCTATCCTGGTGGATAGTGAGTTTCACTTATCTTAGCATTATTGCTGAGGTGAAACAAGATAGAGACAAGAATCTGACCCAAAGCAGGAGCTCAAAAAACTATTTTTACTATACACTGAACATCTCATGGAATAACATCTTTATTGTCATATTGTAGATAAAACACATGTGAATTAAAGAGGTGCAGTGAGTTTCCCTGGAGAAATTTGAAGCTACATCATTTTTATATCACTTAGATTCCACTGCCTCTCAGCTAGTAATAATTATTATAATAACCACCATTCCTAGACACTTGGTCCAGCTCTGAGCAAAAATACCATTATATATCTATATCTGTATACAGTTATAGCTACCTCCTCTCACCATATCTACAGGATAGATATTTTCATTCTGTATATTTTAAGGTCTCAGAGTTCTAAAGTAACAAGGCCATGATTTAAGTCAGGATTTGTTGGTACAAAGCAAAGACTGCTCTAACCATGAGAAATGGGTGGTCCAGAAACTGGGGCACTCTTACATAAGCCAATGATTTTGTCTTTCCTGCTCACAAGAGAGATCTTTTTAAATCCTTTTACCAAAACTCACTTAGATTACAGGCATTAGTCGGTCAATTAATACACATTTAGGAGGATAAATACCATTTATAGTTTATCTGGAAAGTGATCTGGGATTCACCTAAAAAGCCCTTCATGAGAAGTAGGAACTTGACAAAAGTAAAATGACTCAGGGAAGAGGAGATGACTGCACGGAGTTTTTAAAGAAAAGAGAGCCAAGATCCTTGAGATGCAGTGTTCCCTGGCCCTTGACTAGAGTGGAATGGAGTGGGGAAGCAGCCATATCTTTTTACATTCTGAAGAAGTGAGGAAAACTAGGGACCAGATGGACTTCAATGGGTATCAAAGTCAAGACAAGTAAACTTGGAACAGAAAGTGGCCATGTGGCAATGCAGAACCTCAACCAACATGACCACATAAGTTAGTTTCCAAATTAGGGCGATATTAAAGAGTGAAAGGAGATAGTAAGTGGGCAAGAACACTAATATAGTAAGTGCAACTGGGACTGTCTTCGGCAAACAGGTCCCTGCTCCAGCAGAAGCCAGTACGGAGGTATGCAACTCATAAGAACCAGGCAGGATCATGTACATGCCAGTCCCACATGTGGACACTTGGAAGCCACAAGAGCTAAGATTCTCTGAAGGGTATCTGCAAAATTTAGATATGACTCTAGAGAACAAGAAGACAGTAGGAAATCCTCAAAAGACTGGATTTAAACCTGAAATGACCGAATTTACACGAAATAGACCAACTGCATTTTTTTTTTAACCACAAGGTAAAATGTGGCTTTTAAATGGGAATTAAGTGAAACTATAGAAAAAAAAAAAAATTGGAGAAGGAAATGGCAACCCACCCCAGTGTTCTTGCCTGGAAAATCCCAGGGACAGTGGAGCCTGGTGGGCTGCCATCTATGAGGTTGCACAGATTGGACACGACGAAAGGGACTTAGCAGTAGCAGCATAGAAAATATAGAGCACATCAGAAGTTTTCAATTTTGGAAATTTTATTTTGAAAATATAGCAACTGCTACACGAATATTACAGGCTGGATCTCAGCAAAAGTAAATTGAAAGTATTGTTAAGCAGACGTACCACAATGATCAAAGTTTGTTTCCTATCTTGCAAGTTTTATCAGTGTTAGCAACTTTTCCCCCCTCATCATGGGGTGAAAAAGAAGCCAGAATACAAGAGAAAATTTTTATAAAAAAAGAGATGGCTGGGGTATGTGGCTGATCCTGAAGACACATAATGGCACCATGAAATTTTGCATATTACACCTAATGAATTTGAGGAAGCTGCACAACTGACAGTTACAGCCCTATTACCCCTGTTTAGTCTTAGCTTATATCCTAGAATCAGTTGATTATACCTCCCTTTGTATTCTTGTAGAATCCACTATTTTACCTTTGTCATAGCACTTACAGTAAAAACAGCTAACAATCATGAGTTAGGCACCGGGTTAAGTGCTTTATGTGCATTATTCCACTGAGCTCCTATAACTCTTTGTGATGGACACTATTATTACTTTGATTTTACACATGCAAAAACTGAAACATAGCTATTTATTGACTCTATTTCCCTTTCTGCCTAGACACACACTTGGGCTTCCCTTTCCTGTCTTTTATGTTTTAGTCCACAGAATATTAGATGTTGTCCACTCCCAGATCTGACCTACACAGACTTCTGGTGTGATCCTTCACTTCCTCTCTTCCCCGTCTATTAGCTGGACGTCAGTGCCTTGAGCAGTCATCATGCATTCTAGGCCCTGAACAAGAGTGTGGAGCAGAGCTTCCCCACCACACCCAACCCAATCAACATTTGGATTTTACAAGATGAATAAGTAAACTTCTGTTATGTCAAGCCACAGAGACTTTTGTCTTTAACAGAATCTAGCGCTACCTTGACAAATACTCATAGTGAGGTAGAATAGTTTGTCAAGAGCCATACAATTAGTAAGTGGGGAAGCAGGGATTCTAAATCAGGTAGTTTCATGCCAAAGCTTGCACATCTAGACAAAATGCTACAGTTTGTCTCTATATGTTACCTGTTTCTCATTAAGTTGTAGGTTCCTTGATGGAAGGGATTTTTTTTTTTTTCATTTCTGAATTATTAGAATTTGGTATTAGGAAGGAAACCAACTAAAATGAGTTGAATGGAATTAAATTGATTTGAATGAGATGTTATTTAAACTTTACAGGATCATCATTTCACATCCCCATCCTTCCAGGAGTTTTCTTAAAACTAACATTTTCACATCACTTTGCTTTACGTAAATGCATTTTCTAAATTCTCAGAAGTTATTTGTGTTTGGATAGAAGTCCAGTCAATGTGTTGTAATTCATCTTGACAATTTCTGTGTAAGTAACTCTTTGGCATTTTCACATCATGTTCATGTAAATCATTCAGGTTCAGCAATGACTGATTGAGTTCAGGTTTGGCACTTTGCTATGTCATTAGTTAGTTCCACAGTAATTTCATGAAATATGTATTTTCTCCATTTTGCAGATGAGAAAACAATGAGTTAGCCAACACTCAAGATGCTCCAGGACAAACCTGAAGCTAATTATTGAAAAATTTGGAACTAGCATCCAGATCTACTTCCTAGCCAATGGTGTGTACTTGTTTTTACCATGCTGATTATTTTCAACATAATGCCTTGGGCAATTTGTTCAGTGTCTTTCAGGTATTAGGAGAGTTATTATTGACACAGATACAAATATATACTGGATAATGAGATGTAGTAGAGACAACTGGCCAGTAGTAGTATACAACTTGAAGGAAGCAACAAAGGCTACTTCAAATAATGGTTATAATAAAGGCAAGCTTGGAACTCACTCAGTCGAAGGAGGTGTGAGCTCCTTGTATCATGTTATAGAATGGCTCTACGTGGCTAGGAGAGTATCCTTGAAAGAGCTTGGAAAAAGTTGAACAGCAAGAGATAGTCTTCAGAGCCCCAGATCTAGGATTAAGTTCATCTTCTTTAAAATGAAAATGAAATTAAAATTTTGTAGGCCATGAATACTCAAGAGACTCTACCACTGGTAGGCCAGCACAGCAAAAACTAGGAAGTTCCATAGGCTGACATAATAGTTGGAAATCCATATTTATATAAATGAACATCGGAAATGGCAAATGTGGATACATGTAAAAAATACTATTCTTACGTTTTAATATTTTAAAAGATTAGTGACCATCTAAAGCAAAAATTGTAACAACATAAATGAAGTTTATAGAAATAAAGTAAATGACAAGAGTAGTGCAAATGTTGAGAAGGGATCAAGTGTAAGATTCTTATTTTATATGTAAAGTCATATACTGGAAATCCTATAAAGAGTAAATTTCAAGAGGTGTAGCCAAAAGATTAAGAAGAAAATAAAATAAAATACTAAAATACACTCAATTATTCTGAAAGAAGACAGGATAAGCAGNATTATGCTGAAAGAAGACAGGATAAGCAGATAAAAAAGAAATAAAAAGAAATGGAACCATTAGAAAACACATCAAAAGATAGCATAGTTTACTCATTCATGTCAATAATTATGCTATAACAACATTAGACTCTATGAGAAGCAAGACTCTAGGAAATAATGTCTTCAAGAAACAAACTGAAAATATAAAGCAACGGATAATATAAAGGTACAAAAAATATATCATGCAAACACTAATTTAAAGACAGGTAGCTTGGCTGTATTAATAACACAGACTAAGGAGACTTCAGAACAAAAAATATTATTAGAGATGAAAGGAGATATGTCACTATGATAAAAAAAATGTCTCCAGCAGAAATATATAGCAATCTTAAATATTCATGCATCTAATAACAGAGTTTCAAAATACAGGAAACAAAACTTAAGAGAACAAAAAGGAGAGATAAATTAATCCACAAGTATAGTTGGAGATTTTGAAACTTATTTTTCAGTACTTAAGAAAGCAAATAGACCTCCCCACAGAAAAACCCAACTGTGTTACTTATTTCTTAATTTTCATCAGGGAACAGTCTCTATATTAGTTCACTAAATATATAAATATTTGCTTTTTTACCATCCTGAAAATTCATGAAATACTTGGAAATTAAACAATACCCTCAATTGTTTTAAATTGTCCATGAGTCAAAGAAGAAATCCCAAATAAACCTGGAAAATATTTTTGAAGTCAATGATAATGAAATCACAAAATATCAAAATTTGTAGCATGTAGCTAAAGCATTGATTAAAGGGAAACATATACCTTTAAATCACATATATGAAAAAAATGAAGCTCTAAAATTAATAATCTAAACAATTCACCTTGAGGGAGAGGGTGGGATGAGATGGGAGAATGGCATTGAAACATGTATACTATCATGTAAGAAATGAATCGCCAGTCTATGTCTGATGCAGGATGCAGGATGCTTGGGGCTGGTGCATGGGGAGGACCCAGAGAGATGTTATGGGGTGGGAGGTGGGAGGGGATTCATGTTTGGGAACGCATGTACACTCAGGGTGAATTCATGTCAATGTTTGGCAAAACCAATACAGTATTGTAAAGTAAACTAAAGTTA
>SJYQ01001039.1:584426-641029 GCA_006410935.1 Redunca redunca
CCAATTACCACAGGTAGAAAAAAGTTATGAGATTATTATAAACAATTTATGCCAATAAATCTGACAACTTGGAAATCATGTACAAATTCTTGGAGAAATAAAACTTTATAAATATTAAAAATAAAAAATCTATTGGGTAAATTTATTAACAACAATTTTTCCACAATGAAAATACCAGATTGTTTCACTGCAACACTTTATCAAACTTTTCAGAAATAGTAATACTAATCTTCTCATTAAAATAAAAAGTCTCTTTCAATAGAAAGAGAAAAATGGAATACTTGCCATATCATACACCTGATGTTTAAACCAAATAAATACATTACAGGGAACAAAATTGCACACCAATATTCTTCATGAATCCAGATACAAAATTTCATAATAAAGGGCTGGCAAGTCAAATTCAGCAAAACAGTAAAGTTTTACTACATTATGAGAAAGAAGATATGTTCATCTCAGGAATGAAAATCTAGTTAAACACTTAAAAGTCATTCATTATAAACTGCAATATTGAAATAACATAAAGAAGAAAAGTTTTATGATTATCTCAATGGATACAGATCTTGCACTTCATCAAATTCAATGCTAAATGTATGATTTAAAAATCTTAACTAAGAGTGCATAGAAACTTCCTAATCCTGGCAAAGGGCATGTATAAAAAGGCACAACAAGATCACTCTTAATAGAGACTGAATCATTTCCCTTGAGGTGGAATAAAATAGGGTATTGGGTTTCACCATTTCTATTCATTATTGCACTGGGAAATAAAAGAAGCAAAACAGTCTTCACTTGCAGACAATATAATTATTTTCAGGGAATATCTTCAGAAATCTACAAAATAACTATAATAAATAAAGCAAATCTTAGAATATAGATAATTTATTGTCTACATATACTAACACTTTTATTCAAAAAATAAAATTATAAATACCATTTGTAATCAAATAAATGTATATTTAGGAAATGCTTCCAGCAGCTTTATTTACAAAATCACAGAACTGAAAACTACACAAATATTTATCAATAGGAGAAAGTATAAATATATTGTGGTATGTTTACATATTATAAACTGATTCAGTAATAGAACAGATTACCAATAGGTGCAGTGACATGGATGAATTCCAAAAAGAATATAAGCTAGATACAAAGAGTATGTACTATGATTTCATTTATCTAAACTTCTACTACCAGGAAAGCTAATCTATGGTGAAAAGAACCCAAAACATTGGTTGTTTCCAGGTGGTTGAGATAGTTCTCTTGTGCTGATTCCAAATCTATCTAGGATGATGGGAGTGTTTTATATCTTAATAGGTATGTGGCCTACATAGGCAATTGCATGTATCAAAGTTAATTAAATGTATATCTTATATCTGTGCATTTTATTATATGAAAATTGTACTTCAATCAAAAGAAGAAGAAAAAGGCACAGAGGAAGAAAAGGAGGGAGAGTGGGCAGAGGTAGAAGGGAAGGACAAAGGTGAAGAAAATAATGGCCTCAGAAACTGGAGAGAAACTGAGCCAATAGCTTTTGGGGCTTACATTGCCAGTAGCTGAGAAAAGCAGAGAGCACCACTGAAGGGTCACAGTCCCAGCCAGAATTTTTCAATTTTTCAAGTGGCCATACTAAATCTTGATACAAAAGAAAAACATTTTTTTGGAAATGTAAGATGGAAAAGATGAGCTCTGAACTCTGCCTTCTACTCTATTGGTTTTAAATAGCAGTCAGAATTATAAAGGTCCATTCTCAGAAATTCATTTGTACAGTTTTCTTATTTGGTTCCTTTAACTTGGAATATTAAAGTTGTTTCAAATTGCCCCCTGTATTTGGCCCAACTTTTATGTGAAGAATTGGATGGCAGGTGTTTCTTTCTGTAATCTTTCTTAGAAGGTTTGTTTCCATGTTTTAATGGAGTCAGTTGTAAATGCCCCCTCCCCTCAATCTCTTGTTGCAGCCTTGCTTGAAATCTGTTCTTTTGCAGTACAGTGGAATGTTAACCCATTTTTAATTGCAGTGACCATTCATTTCTCTTTCTGTTGCTTTGCTGTGCGCCAAGCACATCACAGCTAAATTCTTGGCAAAAGATTTTTTGCTTGTAGTAGTAGGAAAAGGATCCTACTCTGCCCTGAAGTATGTGTGCTGGATGGATATGAGAAAAGGCTGAAAATAACCAAGGGAGGGATGTCTTAACACCAACAATTAATATATAAAAGTAAATTTTCACTGCAACTACATTCAGATACTTTCAATCTGTGGAGACAAGATGAGGAAAAACATTTCTTTGAAAGCAAGAACCCCAAAACCCAATATAAAATAAGTTATGTCAACCTGAAATATATTGTGTATCATCAATCTACTCGGTAATTATTGCTACTCTTTTCTGTTTCATATGGGGAAACTTGGTTTCAAAGATGGGGAAACTTGGTTTCAAAGACGCTAAATAATGTGTCTAAGATTAAAAAAAGAAAAAGTTCCACAAATGGGATTTGTATCTTCATGTATTTAGTTCCATACTACACTCTGTTTTCACTATTTCAGCTTCTATCTGTGTACCCTAAGGGTCTAGTACAGTTCTAGGGCATTGAATGGACCCTCAATGAATGTGTTGAGTGAAAAATCTGTGCAAAAGTTAGGGCCTATGAGAGACGGCTGAGAAGTTCTGGGAGAAAACTCATGTATATTAATACATATGTCAAGAGCATCTCAGTTCTCTTAGAACCACAGAAACAGGGAAAAGATGAATATTAACTAACTATATTATGGAGTATTTTTCTGTTTAGTAATAAATAGTAACATGATCCACACATTTCTAAGAACCAGTATTTGAAGAAATGTTTGCATTAAGTTACTTGAACAGTTTCTAACATAGTTAGGAATTTCAGTGATTAGACCCTCATGCACAAAAGATCAAGAACTTGAAGTTATTTCAATAATCACCAAGAAAATGCTTTACAAATTTTATGAATTCATTTGACCTTCAGATGGCACCAGAATAACCAATCACCATCTATTCTAATGGGGTACAGTAGCCAAATTGATTGAGAGTCAATCATGTTCCAGGTGAGTTAGATAATGTCCATTCAGAGAAGTGTATTAATCTTTTAAGGTTTTTGTTTTGTTTTACATTATTTTTACATTAAGTCAGTGGTCTTCAGGTTTCAGTAGAATCCCTGACATTTTATGGATACTTTTGTGGATAGCTATCTTTTGGGGAGAGGTATCATAACATTAGTAATGGGTTCAGGGCACCGAGACTGTTAATCATCCAAACATTAAAGTCTAAGGAATGTCTTCAGAGGCTTCATTTCTCTAGTGAAAGTAGCATCCACTGTGGATGCTTAGAGCTTGGAATGGAAAAGAGGCCTTGAGAACATAGACGGCCTCCTCTGAGACCTTTATTCTATTTTTAACTATCATTTTGCTATTCCTTCTCTGATCACAGAAATAAAGGATGGACTAATGGAAGGCAGGTTTTCTGCAGAATCCTGAGTTATTTTCAGCATAGTGGTCTTCCCAGGTGGCTCAGTGGAGCAGTAAACAATCTGTCTGCCAATGCAGGAGACACGGAGACATGGGTTTGATCCCTGGGAAGGGGTGGGGGGATCAGGAAGATCTCCTGGAGTAGGAAATGGCAACTCACTCCAGTATTCTTGCTTGGAGAATTCCATGGACAGAGGAGACTGGTGGGCTACAGTGTATGGGGTCACAAAGAGTTGGACATGACTGAGTGACTGAGCATGCATGTGAAAATTTGACAGTGTATTTTCTTCCACAAGGCCTTGGCATTTGGCCCAGTGGCTTCTCAGATTTTCTCTTTATGAAATTGATTTTCTGGGCAATATTATTTGTCTAGGGTATACAAAAAGCCTGCAATATTTCTGGAAAAACACCTACAGTGTTCTTGAAGCACCTGAACATTTAAAAATTAATGAGTCTGATTCCACCTACACAACATTCTGGAAAAAGCAAAACTATGTAAACAGTAAAAAGAGGAGCAGTTACCAGGCAGGGGGATGAGGGACGGATAAACAGGTAGAGTACAGAGGATTTTCAGAAAAGTAAAACTCTTCTGTATTATACTATAATGGTAGATACATGTCATTATACATCCACCAAAACCCACAGAATATATAGCACAATGAGGGAACACTAATGTCAACGATGGACACTGGGTAACAATGACATATCAATGTAAATTCATCAATTGTAACAAACGTACCACTCTGGTACAAGATATTGATATAGAGGAGGCTGTGTCTGTGTGGTAATGGGGTATATGGGAATGCTCTATGCTTCTTGCTCAATTTTTTCTGTAAATATAAAACTGGTCTAAAAAAGACAAAGTCTAATTTTTAAAAAATAATGTATAGTTATGGCTAATTTCATGGGCTTCCCTGGTGACTCAGATGGTAAAGAATCCACCTGCAGTGCAGGAGACTTGAATTCGATACCTGGGTTGGGAAGATCCCTTGGAAGAGGGCATGGCAACCCATTCCAGTATCCTTGTCTGGAAAATCCCCATGGACAGAGGAGCCTGGTGGGCTACAGTCCATGGGGCTGCAAAGAATCAGACAAGACTGAGTGACTTAGCACATAGCACATGGCTGATTCTCATTGTTGTATGGCAGAAATCGATGCAACATTGTAAAGCAATTATCCTCTAATTAAAAATAAATTCAAAAAATTAATGGTATAATGGGAACAAGACACTATGTTATGGTGAACTGGGCTAATTTTCAGCATTTCCTAGTGTAAAGTTCTGGGCATCCTGGGTTGTAACCCCTGCAATTGCTTCAAAGGCAATGGAAACTTTTCCCTCCTCTTAGCCAGAAATCCAGGTGGCAGGATGTGTCCTAAGGAGCAAGGCTTCTTTTACCTTATCATCCAAATACATGGAAGGAAAACGGAGGGACAGGAAACAAAGCCACACATATGCAAATTTTAATCACACTATATCCACAAAAAGGACCCAATCTGACTAGAACTATTTGGAGGAACAAGCAAGAAAGGAGGTAGGTTAGGTAGGTTTAGAGAAGTAGATAGAGATGGGCATCCTTGCCGACTACAGCCCTGCTCATTAATATTACTCAACATCCTTGCGCCTAACATTAGATCTTCCAAACAAGCTACTCAAATTGATTAAATTCCCACATAGATTCTCCTTCAGAGGAGAAACCAACCAAATGAAGTAGTTCAATTGGCTTACCAACTTAATTTTTCTAGTTATAGGCATCCTAGTTTATTTATCTGTCTCCTGGTAGGTGCTTATTCTTGTATATCCAAAACCCAGCATGGTCCCTGAATATGGCAGATATTAACAAATGTTTTTTACATTAAATAAATGACTATCTTGAAAGTGATCTCTAAAACACTACAGAGCAGTGATTCTCAAGATGTGGTCTCCAAGCTAGCAGCAGCGTCATCACCTGGAATGAGCCCCACCCCAGGCCTATGGGGCTTTCCTTGTAGCTCAGTCAGTAAAGAATCCACCTGTAAAATAGGAGTCTGCCTGCAATGCAGGAGATCTGGGTTCAAACCCCAGGTCGGGAAGATAGATCCCCTGGAGAAGGAAAAAGCAACCCACTCTAGTATTCTTGACTGGGAAATCCCAAGGACAGAGGAGCCTGTGGACTACAGTCCATGGGTTCACAAAAGTCAGACACAACTTAGTGACTAAACAACCACCACCAGGACCTACTGAATCAGAAACTCTGGTGGAGGGGCCCAGCAACTTAAATTTCAATAAGCCCTCCAGGTAATTCTGAAGCATAATTAAGTTACCAAAATACTTTTTCTTTATAATTTGGTCTAATAGAATAATGAAATTCTTGAATTAGCCAGATGTGACCATGATAATTCTACCAAATTTCTCCCTCTGAATTGCTCACTGATAGCATATATTGTACTATTGGGATGCATCTGGAAGCTGCCAGTTTTTTGACTTACAGAATGTGTACAAAGAGATATTTTCCATTGTGAATTCAGCATAGTTGATACAGCTCAGATCCTGATCTGATATTTGTCAACTTCATATGGCTGCAGGCATTACCTCAATAATGTGTTGAAATTATCCAGTCTCAGAGAAAATGGCAAGTAAATAAGAATGGTATTTTTAAATGTATAATATGTAGTATAACAATCACATGTACCATAATAACAATCATTGTATTTCCTCTATGGCCAGGCCAACCTGGGAAAGTCAAGAAACTCCTTCAAAATTGGGCAAGCAAACCCAGGAGAGTTAACTGAATGATAACTTAATGTAAACAAGCTCAAATAATAATAGAAAAAGCTAATATTTATTGAGGATTTTCTAGATGCCAATCTGGAGAAGGCAATGGCACCCCACTCTTGCCTGGAAAATCCCATGGACAGAGGAGCCTGGTAGGCTGCAGTCCATGGGGTCGATAAGAGTTGGACATGACTGAGTGACTTCCCTTTCACTTTTCACTTTCATGCATTGGAGAAGGAAATGGCAACCCACTCCAATGTTCTTCCCTGGAGAATCCCAGGGATGGGGGAGCCTAGTGGGCTGCTGTCTATGGGATCGCACAGAGTCAGACACGACTGAAGCGACAGCAGCAGCAGCAGCAGCAGATGCCAATCACTAAGTAATTTACATATATCGTGACATGTAGTACTCATAATAGCAATATGAGTTGAGATTAATACTATCCCCATTTTGAAGATTAGAAAACTGAGAATTTGAGAGGTTGAATAGCTTGGCTAAAGCTATCCCGCTAGTAAATACCAGGGCCAAGATTTAAACCTTTGTGTTACAACACAGCAGTGCTATTAGCTACTATATTGAGGTGTCTGAATTGCAACCCACTCCAGTACTCTTGCCTGGAAAATCCCATGGATGGAGGAGCCTGGTAGGCTGCAGTCCATGGGATTGCTAAGAGTCGGGCACAACTGAGCGACTTCCCTTTAACTTTTCACTTTCATGCATTGGAGAAGGAAATGGCAACCCACTCCAGTGTTCTTGCCTGGAGAATCCCAGGGACGGGGGACCCTGGTGAGCTGCCATCTATGGGGTTGCACAGAGTCGGACATGAGTGAAGCAACTTAGCAGCAGCAGCTATAAGACTAACACAGAGCTCCCCAACTCAAGGTGACCTGGCTTTGTAATTCGTCCACCAAGACCTTTTCGTTAGAACACAAAGTTTAAAGGGGCCTCACTATTGGCCACCAAAATAACTCTTTTTCTCCTCTGTATTTCTGTTGCCTGACCAAAAGCCATTAAACTCTGGGGACACTTCCTTTAACTATGTGAATATATTTAATCAGGTTAGAGTCAGGGCCTTCAGTTGGAGAATTGTTATATCTTTTTTAAATGACTTTGTATTGGATTGACCAAAAAGTTCTTTTGAGTTTTTCTGTAATATCTTATGGAAAAATCCGAACAAACTTTTAGGCCAACCCAATATATCTGTGCTCTAAATAATTTATGATTTTACTATTTTTCTCTTAGAGAATAATTTTTTTTTGCCACATTTTAGCTTTCTCAAGAGAAAGCTCTCTCAGTATTCCTCAATTACCCCTAACTCAAACACCAATGGGGAAAACTTCTATAGAGACCATAGATAACACTTAACAGAATTTCCATAATTTTTATCAACTCTTTTTTTTTTTTATCGTTCTCCTTAAAAATTCTGAAAAGTTGAGGGGGGCAGTGGGAGTTAAAACCAAGGGCCTCCCATGTTTTAGGCACAGTTTCTATTATTTCATCTAATCCCTATATGAATCCTATTGCATCTCTGTTTTATAATGGTAAAATCAAGGTTCAGAGAAGATAGATTCCTTGAGAGATTTTTGTAACAGAAGAACAAATCTGACTCCATATTTGATCTATTCCTTTAGCTTTAACCCTTGTATTCAGTTGCTTGTGCTTAGACATGTTGGCTCTGCACCTTTCTAAAAGGATGCTATAGCCTGAAATATATATGATAGTCCATTGTCTTTAAAGGTATTATCTTTAAAAAGATGTAGAACAGAAAATGACACTTGTCTTGTTGGAGGTTTATAGGAACATTTTTTACCAGACCTACATAGACAGCTGGAAGAAAAAAGAATGCCCGCACCAAGAAGCTTGCAACAGTCAGCCACATCCCCTACTTTTAGTAAAGAAAAAGCTTCAATGCTAACTCAGATAAGATGGTTCTTTAGGATACTAGCCCACTGCCTTCTCTGTCTGCTGGCTTTCCAAATAAAGCTGTTATTCCTTGCCCCAACTTCTCATGTCTAGACTTATTGGCCTGTCATGTGGCAGGCAGTACAAATTTGGACTCAATAACTATTTGAATCCAGGTCTTCCTGTTATCAAAGCTTGGCCTGAGCTTATTTCTCCGCTCTACACTTTATGTAGCTTCATTGTGAAGTTTCAAAGATTTTCTGGAGGTTGTTAGGTCAGTTGGAGAACATATCCTTTTCTCTATCCCATTATACTCTTATAATCTCTTCCATCTTGATGATGTCTTTCATACTACCAAATGCTTTGACAGATTTTTCATCCTACCAAATACTTGACAGATTTTGAATCCCCTGGCTTCAAAAAGCCTGGTATGTAGGGACCCAAGTAGGACAGCCCTAAACATCCTTGATTAGCATACTGGGAAACCAAATCTCAGACATATTAACTGACTCAGCTAGGGTCACCTATCTGTGAAAGGAAAAGATAGGACTGTGCCTAAATCTTCTAACTTTTTATAGTAGTCAGGCCACTCCACCATGTTCTAGGATATAGCTCTGCTCTGGTTTCCAACATACGATTCATGAAGGAGTTCAATAGGGGTTTAAAAGTAATAATACCATGACTGTAGCACCAATTCACACCCAAACTTTCTGAAAAATTATTACTACTTTCCTAAATCTCAGGTATCCCTGAAAAGAGAACCCATTTTCGAATGGCCTCTGTGAAATATACTTGCTTTTAAGCTCAAAGTCATCATGAGAAACCACAATTTGCCCCATTTCTAGAACTTCCTCATGAGCAGGACCAGCAGAAAGGGAAATTCATACCAACTGCTTCTAGAAAAGTCATGCACACTGACCTATTTCTGCTTGCCTTTTCCTTTTAAAAAGTCCATGCTCAGAATTGCTATCATCATTAGATGCCTCTAATTTCAATAGTAGGTACCTCTTGATTAGGAGGTTATTTGGTCTCTAAGTAGCAGGGAGCATGCTGTTTTCTTTTTTACTCTTGGCATTTATTCAGGTTCCCAGGGGCTAGTTAGTGACCAGCAAATCCAGTAAAAACAGAAATTGTTACCTAATAAAACACCAAGAGACTTTCCAGGCCTCAGGGCAAGTAACACTCCTGCCCTTTCTAATTCTCAGACCACATTCCAAGTGCAAAATGGAATCATTTTTGTTTTCAAAGTGATGCTAATTTATTAGCCATGGTGCAAATGTTGACTGTGGTAATGGGACTTCAAAAAGAATGTCTGCAGTCCAGAAAGCTTGAGGGGGAAAGGGAATCAACTGAGAGGAAAATAGAATCCAGTAGAGTTCTCCCAGACCAAACTGACTACATTCAGCAATTTATCCACTCACTTCTCTCCTCATCCATTAGTTCTTTTATTACTGACCTACTGGATTCCAAGAACTTCCCAGGTACTAGGGATATACATATGTTTAATACATGAAGTATTTTCTCACAGATAGTACAACTCAGTTAGGGACACAGACCAGTAAACAGAGCATTGAAGAGAAGTTTATTACTAAGAGGATGGAGCGAGATGTCAGGGAAGCGTCGCAGTGGTAGAAGATATCAGGGAAAGCATGAAGAGAGAATGACATTTTGAAAAGATGATGAACCTGAAAGGACAATTTACACAAACATTATTTCAACAAAACCTTAGATAGTTCAAGGATTAATTAAGTGTGTATATAAGCAATGCCTATGTGAGTCGAAATAACTTCACAAGAATCCTAAATCTTATTTTGGGTGTTTCTCACCTCTAGAATGTCTTCCAGGCTTTCTCCTTGGAGTGGAGACTTGTTTCAATAAAAGTCTGTTACTCAGGGTTTTGGTTACATGCAAAAACTTAAAAAAAAAAAGACTCTGGCTATATTAAGCAGAAAAGGAATTTACTGGAAATTTATTAGGGAAACACCCTATTGAGAGCAATTTGGAAGAGCAGACCTGGAAAAAAAGACAGAAACCAGAAGAGCTACAAAGGGTCAGGCAGTAAAACCAGAACAATGGTTGACGAAGAGTAATCTGATTTTACTCTGTGCCTCAGACAGGCAAACTGACTTTCTCAAGACCACACAACAGCAAGCACCCTTGAAACCTCCAGAGTCAAAAGTGATTTTTAAGCACTTCTCTTCTTGGGCCTTATTAGGGACACTTACCATTATTTGAGCATCAATATACTCTTTCTTAATTTTATACTTTTGTTTGTTTTTTACTTGGTTATATTAAAGACTTTTTAAATTGTAATGAAATACATATAACACAAAACCTATCATCTTAAGCATTTTAAGTGCACAGTTAAGAGGCATTATATACATTCACATTGATGGGTAACTATCACCACCATCTAGCTTCAGAATTCTTCCATCTTGCAAAATGGAAACTCTGTACCCACTCATCAATAACTTCTCATTCTCCCCCTCCCAGATCCTGACATCACCCCTATTTGCATTCTTATCTCCCTTTTGTAGAATCCCTCAGGTTGTGTGGTCCTTTAAGAAATGGCTGCCTCTCGGTATATTTTCCATTCTTTTCCCAGATAACGCAGCACGTGTCAGGTGACTTAAATTCAGCCAATTCAGAGCTTTCTCCCAGGAATCTGTATCTTCAGTAAGACATAAAAGATGTTGAGTTGGTTGAAGAGAGAGTCATGGGAAGCTGCAAGGACATGTGACCTACCCAATATTACACAACTCATTAGTGGTAGAGCTGGGGTATCAACCCAGGTGATGTGAAGGCAGAACCCACAAAGCTATTCAAAAAAGAGCAACGTTCCAGCCACTCACTGGACAGAAAGTTTGGTGAGTTTCTTTACATATTAGACCATAGGAATATATAAATATACAAAAAAGTTTCTGCCCTTAAGCAGTAGTAAGTGAGGACATAGACAGAGTCCAATGTGGTGGTCATTTCTATGAGACTGGATGGGAATATGCAGAAGCTCAGTGGGTAAAGAATCTACCTGTAAGGTAGGAGACCCCGGGTTCAATCTCCTAGGTCAGGAAGATCTGTTGGAGAAGGGATAGGCTACCCAATCCAGTATTCTTGGGCTTCCCTTGTGGCTCAGCTGGTAAAAAATCTGCCCACAATGCAGGAGACCTGGGTTCAGTCCCTGAGTTTTGAAGATACCCTGGAGAAGGGAAAGGTTACCCACTCCAGTATTCTGGCCTAGAGAATTCCATGGACTGTACAGTCCATGGGGTCACAAAGAGTAGGACACGACTGAGTGACTTTCACTTTCACAAGCAGAAAGAAAAGCCTATAGAGGCCTAGAA
The DNA here is from genome assembly GCA_006410935.1 of Redunca redunca. Lineage (NCBI taxonomy): Eukaryota > Metazoa > Chordata > Mammalia > Artiodactyla > Bovidae > Redunca > Redunca redunca. The sequence goes on from SJYQ01001039.1 coordinate 595,900, forward strand.
TGTGGGAAAGAATTTCAAAGGAATTATTGTTTGAACCAGATCTTAAGGTTCGACTGATAAGTATGCACTGCAACCCCGGAGAGCTCAGAACATGAAAATTCATGGAGGCATGAGAGGCCTCAAAGTTCCACACACTATAAAGAAGCTCAGAGGTTGCTAGATTGTGGAGTGAAGGATGAGACATGGCCAGAGAAGACTCGGGATAGATGGTTAGGGCATGGACTGAGCAGGAGGAGGGGGCTCTTATGCCATGGAAAGAAGTTTTTTAATCCTCCTAAGAATATAATTACAAATGGTAAGTCCTTAGACCCCTGAAGGTTCATAAACCATTCAATTGAAGTGATATAAAATGTTGTTGGTGGATATTTTCCTTAAGGAGAATATCTGGAACTTATATCATCTTTTTGTGTGGTGGGTAGAACCTGGATCATGAGGTAAAAACAACAGAGAACCTTGATGTATTCCTGCTTTCAGAAATGCACACTTGCCTTTGGTAGTTTACATTGTAATCCCCACATTAGCAAAACTGTCATCACTAGTACTTAACACTGGGATAGAGGAAGAACATGCATGAGGATGGGGAACATGGGGATGTGAAATAGAAGGAGACTGTGATTTACATTTTTCCTTAGGAATGGCAGCATGCTGATTGCCAAAACAATGAGCTCATCCTGAATGTTAATACAGTGAGTGCCAGGTGAATAAATTTTCTATTATTAGACTTCACCATGCAGTAAGTGCTCTTGTTCCCTCCTTTCTTAGGTACACCTGCTGTCTCAATGTGTATCAACTTTAGGAACATTGGTCCCCGTTAACATGGAAGGAATAGAAAATATTTTAGATAGATGCTTGCACAGGAAGTGATTAGCTGGAAAAAGGAGCTTTGTTTGAGCACTTTTTAGAAAAATCTCCACTTACGCTAGCAGAGTGGTGGTAACATCTATCTTCCCTTTCGAGATTTATTTTAAGTTTTAAGGCAGGGAATACTAGGCTGTAATTCTTCTCTCACCTTTGGCACCTTAAAGTATACATATAGAAAGTTCTTTAAAATGATATACCTCACTAACCTGAGTTAAACTATATCAATTTAGCAAATCACTTAGCAAAGAAGTGAGAACCTTGCTAATTACAGGGATTGTGGGAGTGCTTGTGCACTCTCTGTCAGCTTAAAATGTATTGGGAGTGTGGAAAAAAAAAAATGTATTGGGAGACAGATTTTGAATGCCTAAGAAAGCTACAAATAAGAGTAAACTGTGCTCCATAGAAAAAGACAAGGTAATGTGGTATTTTAGCCAGTAGAGTCAGATTAGCCTGGACTAGAATTCTAGCTCTGCAATTTAACAGTTCCATCATCTTGTGTGTGCTCAGTGGCTCAGACATGTCTGACTCTTTGTGACTCCATGGACTGTAGCCTACCAGGCCCCTCTGTCCATGGAATTTTCCAGGCAAGAATACTGGAGTGGGTTGCCATTTCCTATTCTATCCTTAACCTCTGGAAGTTTACATAATCCCCTGGGTCTCAATGTTTTCATTTATGAAATGGAAATAGTAACACTGCCTCTAGGTTTTGTGTTTTGTTGGTGGTTGTTTTGTGGATTAGAGGCACACTGTGTGTGAAGAGAGGTGGCAGAGTATAAGGACACTGGGCTCCCCTCCCCTCATGAACACAGTAAAATTACAACTACATGTAGAGAAACTCTCACTGAAATCAACCTGGGGGCGAGAAGAACAGCTCTTCTATTAGCAAGGCTATAAAGAAAGATACATACAGAGTCTGGTAGGCAGGGCGAAGTTATCTTGTCAGTATCTGTACCCCTAGTGGGGAATACAGAAGAGGACGGGGATATCATGGGCTAGGGGATCCTCCCTGCTAGTGAGGGGCTCAAGTCATATATTAGGTACCCAAGCCCTGATATCTGACACTATGAAGACAAATCCCTTAATGGTTTAAGAATGAGTGGGGCTTACCATAGGGATGTAAGAAACTGAGATTCCAAAGCCTGTGAAGAATTCACATTCAGAATTACTTATTCTCAGCCACAGTCAGGTAGCAAAAGATTGAAAAGTGCCTGGCCTATACGACCACCTCAGTGGCCCCCAGCCCATAGCAGGCTCTTGCTCTAGGCTCTTGCTCCAGCGCTGTCCCCACCAAGGGAAAGGTTGTCACTGGGAGTGCATACACCTGGAGAGAACAGAGCTGACGTGGACCCCAGTCCTCCTCTGATCAGGGTGGAGGCAGCCATTGCCAGTTCACATGTCCCTACACATAATTTGGATGGAGCAAAGGTAACTCCAGCGTGAAAAACACCACATCAAGAGTGTGCACATGTGGGAGGGGATGGGGCAAGCTCATTGGTGTGGCACCAACCCCTTCTGCTCCACTCGGGATTTACCTAATGTATGGGCACAGTGTGAGTGTGGGGCAATAAGGGTGGTTGAAATAATCACAGAACTTTAGGATCCAGTCATTCTCCAAACCAACGTGAGATTAACATCACCCAGAGAAACCCAAATCCCTCAGGGCTCCTATTCCAGACTCCTGGGCATCAATCCCATCCTCAGTAGGTCAGGGATAGCCAGTGAGTATAGGACAAGCCCTAGTCAGCACCTGATTCTGGCTCTAGGCATACCAACTCCAGCCTACCTCCCACCAAGTCAATGACTGCCAGCACACCTTGGGGAAAGATACAGCTGATGCTCACTTCATATCTAGCTCTCCCACCAAAGCCACTGGGTACATGCAAGTTGCATAGGGACATCCCCATACAAGGACACATTCTCAAAGCCAAGACAGGTAATTGTTTCACCTAATTTCATAGAGACAGAGAAAATTTAAAAGACAATGAGAAGACAGAAAAATATGTTTCAAATGAAAAGACAAGGAAAAGACCTGAAAGAAACCCTAATGAAACAGAAATAAATAACTTACCCAATAAAGAGTTCAAAGCAATAGTAACAAGAATGCTAAATGGGAAAAGGATAGATGAACACAGTCAGAATTTTAACAAAGAACCATGTGGCTCAAGTGGTAAAGAATTCATCTGCAATGCAGGGAGACCTGGGTTTGATCGCTGGCTTGGGAAGATCCCCTGGAAGAAGGCATGACAACCCATTCCAGTATTCTTGCCTGGAGAATCCCCATGGACAGTGGAGCCTAGCAGGCTACAGCCCATGGGGTCACAAAGAGTCGGACACAACTGAGTGAATAACCACAGAAAATACAAAAGGAGCCAGTCAGAGCTAAAAATGTGATAATTGAAATGAAAAATACACTAGAGGAATTAACAGCAGTTAGGTAAGACAAAAGAAAATGTAAGTGATCTGGAAGAAAGGATAATGGAAATTACCAAATCAGAATAGCAGAAAGAAAAACAAATTTTACAAAATAATAGTCTAAGGGACCTCTGAAACAGTACCAAGCATGCTAACATTAACACTAGAGAGGTCTCAGAATGAGAAGAGAGAGAAAAATGGTACAAAATGTATTGATGAAACTATGGCTTAAAACCTCCCAAATCTGAAGAAGGAAACAGACATCCAGGTGCAATAGTAAAGAGAGTCTCACAGAAGATGAACCCAAAGAGATACACACTGAGACATATCATAATAAAAATGACAAAAGGAAAATAATTTTAAAATCCACAAGAGAAAAACAGTCACTTAGAAGGGAAGCTCCATTAGGCTATCATCTGAACTATTATACTCTACCCAGCAAACTTTGGTTCAGTCACTCAGTTGTGTCCAACTCTTCATGACCCCATGGACAACAGCACACCAGGCTTTCCTATCCATTACCAACTCCTGGAACTTGCTCAAACTCATGTACATCAAGTCAGTGATGCCACCCAAACAACTCATCCTTTGTCCTCCCCTTCTCCTCCTGCCTTCAGTCTTTCCCAGCATTAGACTCAGTTTCCAATGAGTCAGTTTTTCAAATCAGGTGGCCAAAGTAACCCAGAAAAGTTAACATTCACAATGGAAGAGAGAGACATTTCAGACAAAAACTAACTTCATCAGTACTAAACTGACCTAACAAGAAATGTTAAGGGTCTTCTTTAAATGAAAATGAAAAGATTATAATAAAAAATTATAGGAAGGGAAAAATCCCACTGGCAAAGACAAATAAATGGTAAAGGCTGTGAGGGGGTCAAAATCTAAATAAGTTAGTACAAAGGTTAAAAGACAAAAATTATAAAATCAATTACAACTATAATAAACAGATACATGAAGATGTAAAATATAATATAAAAAACATAAAACAGTATGGGAGGGAATAAAACGTGTAGAATTTTTAGAATGTGTTTGAGCTTAAATAACTATCAGTTTCATTCAGTAGATATAGTTATAGGTCAGCAAATATGAACTCCATAGTAACCACAAGTTGAAAAACCTACAATACATCTGTAGAAACTAAAGAGAAAAGAAAACAAACATAATAGTAAAGAATATCATCAAACCAAATGAAATAAACTAAAAAAGAAAACAGAGAAGAATAACAAAAAAAAAAACCCATAAACAATTAACAAAATGACAAAATACTGCCTTACTGATAGTCATTTTAAATGTCAATGGACTAAATGCTCTAGTCAAAAGACATAGGGTAGTTGATTAGATTTTTTGAAAAGACCCATCTATATGTTCCCTTCACCAGAGACTCACATTATAGCTGAAGACACACAGAGACAGAAAATGGGGAGATAAATAAAAGATATTTTATGCAGATGGAAAGGAAAAGAAGCTAGTGTCCCATACCTACATCAGAAAAAAAAGTAGACATTAAAACAAAGTATACAATTAAACACAATTAAAGAAAAAGAAGGATATTATATACTGATAAAGCACTGAATACAAGAAGAGGATATAACATTCATTATATTTTTGAACCTAATATAGGAGCACCTGAACATATAGGCCATATATTAACAGACATAAAAGGAAAAAATGACAATAATATTAATAATAATAGGTGATTTTAACACCACACTTACATCATGGACAGATCATCCAGACAGAAAATTACTAAGGAAATAGTGATCTTAAATGACATATTTGACTAGTAGGAGTTCATGAATATCTATAGAACATTCCAATAAAAAGGAGCAAAATACACATTCTTTTCAGGGGTACCTGGAACGTTTTCTAGGATAGAAGGCCACAAAACAAATCTCAACAAATATTAAAAGATACAAATTATATGAAGCAGCTTTTCCAACTACAAAATATAAAACTAGAAATCAATTACAGGAAGAGAAACAGGAAAAGTACCAATCAGCGGAAAAGAAAAGCATCTTACCTAAAAACCCAGCTGGTCACTAAAGAAATCAAAGAGGAAATCATAAACTACCTTGAGACCAGTGAAAATAAAAACATGTTCCCAAAATCTGTGTGATGCAGCAAAAGCAGTTATTAAAAAAGAGATTAATAGCAATACAGACACACCTCACAAAACAAGACAAATCTAAATTAACAACATAACCTATCATCGAAAAGAATTAGACAGAGACAAAGAAACCAAACCCAAAGTAAGCAGAAGGAGGAAATAAAAAAATCAGAGAGAAAGTAAACAAATAGAGGCAGAAAGCAATAGAAAAGATCAGTAAAATCAAGACTTGGTTACTTAAAAAGATAAACAAATTTGCTAAACCAAGAGCTAGGTTGATTAAGAAACAAAAGACTCAAAAGTAAGAAATGAAAGAGGGAGAAATTACAACCAATATTACGGAGAAAGCTCTATAATGTTCATAAGAGAGTATGTTCAGAAAATATGTTCAAATGTTCATAAGAGAATGCTGTGAATAGTTATCTGGGCTTCTCTTGTGGCTCAGCTGGTAAGGAATCCACCTGCAATGCCAGAGACCTGGATTCTATCCTTGGGTTGGGAAGATCCCCTGGAGAAGGGAAAGGCTACCCCTTCCAGTATGCTGGCCTGGAGAATTCCATGGACTGTATAGTCCCTGGAGTCACAAAGAGTTGGACACAACTGAGCAACTTTCACTTTCATTTTCAACAAATTGAATATTCTAGAATAAATTTATTAATTCCTATAAATGTACTGTCTTGCAAAAACTGAATCAGGAATAAATAGATAATATGAAAAGACTTCTTACTAGTACTGAAATTGAATCAGTAATCAAAAAATTTCAAAATCCAGGACCATAGAGCTTCACAGTAGAATTCTACCAAACACATAAAGATGAATTCAAACTATTCAGAAAATGTGAAGAAGAGGAAACACCACCAAATTCCTTCTATGAGGCCACCATTACTTTGATGATACCAAAACCAGATAGACATTACAAAAAAAGAAAATTATAGATCAAGATTCTTGATGAATATAGATGCAAAAATTCTCAATAAAATGTTAGCAAAATGAGTGCAACAATATATAAAAAGGATCATACACTACAACCAACTGGGATTTGTCCCAGGGATGCCAGGATGGTTCAATATCAGCAAATAGATCAGTGTGGTTCACCATATTAAAAAAAAGAAGGAAAAAAAATCACACTTGATGCAGAAAAGGTTCCCTGGTGGCTCAGATGGTAAAACTGCTGCTGCTGCTAAGTCGCTTCAGTCGTGCCCGACTCTGTGCGACCCCAGAGACAGCAGCCCACCAGGCTCCCCCGTCCCTGGGATTCTCCAGGCAAGAACACTGGAATGGGTTGCCATTTCATTCTCCAATGCGTGAAAGTGAAGTCACTCAGTCGTGTCCGACTCCTAGCGACCCCATGAACTTCAGCCTACCAGGCTCCTCCATCCATGAGATTTTCCAGGCAAGAGTACTGGAGTGGGGTGCCATTGCCTTTGCAGGAGACCCGTGTTCAGTCCCTGGGTCAAGAAGATTCCCTGGAGAAGGAAATGGCAACCCACTCCAGTTTTCTTGCCTAGAAAATCCCATGGATGGAGGAGCCTGCCCGACTACAGTCCACGGGTCACAAAGAGTCAGACACAACTGAGTGACTTCACTTTCAGTTTTCACTTTCTTTCAACACCCATTCATGATAAAACTCTCAACAACGCTGGTATAGACAGAAAATATCTAAAATAATAAAGCCCATTTATGACAAACTCATAGCTGATATCATACATCATGATGAAAAACTAAAAGCTTTTCCTCTGAAATCAAGAGCAAGGAAAAAATTGAGGATACCCAGTCTCACTATTTATATATAAAATAGTATTGGAAGCTCTACCCACACCAATCAGACAAGAAAAAGAAATTAAATGCATCCAATTAGAAGGTAATAAGTAAACTCTCACTATTTGCAGAAGACATGATACAATGTATATTAAATATTAAAGTTTTCATCAGAAAACTATTAGAACTAATAAATGAATTTACTGAAGTTGCAGGATATAAAAGTAACATACAGGAATCAGTTGCTTTTCTATACACTAATAATGAAATATAAGAATGAGAAATTGAGGAAATAATCCCATTTACAATTATAAAAAGAATAAAATATCTAAGAAAAAACAACCAAGGAGGTGAAAGGCTTATAGTGTGAAAACCATAAGATGTTGATGAAGGAATTTGAAGACGCAAATGAATGGAAAGATATCCTGTGTTCATGGACTGGAAGAATATTTTTAAAATATTCACAGTACCTCAAGTAATCTACCAATTTAATGGAATGCTTTAAAAATTATCCATGACATTTTTTACAGAACTAGAACAAATAATCCTAAAGTTTATATGGAACCACAAAAGACCCCAAATAGCCACATCAATATTGATGGGGGGTGGGGGAGGGGAGCTTCCCTGGTGGCTCAGAGGTTTAAGCATCTGCCTCCAATGTGGGAGACCTGGGTTCGATCCCTGGGTTGGGAAGATCCCCTGGAGAAGGAAATGGCAACCCACTCCAGTTTTCTTGCCTGGAGAATCCCATGGACGGAAGAGCCTGGTAGGCTATAGTCCATGGGGTCACAAAGAGTCAGACACGACTGAGTGACTTCACCTTCACCTTCATTGGGGACGGGGGAGCTGGAGACTTCATATTTTCTTATTTCAGACTATACTACAAAGCTACAGTAATCAAAACAGTACTTTACTGGTGCGCGCGCGCACACACACACACACAAAACAGACACATAGATCAATGGAACAAAATAAATAAATCCCATAAACAAGCCAGTGCACATATAGTCATTTAGTCTATGACAAAGGAAGTAAAACTATACAATTGATAAAAGACTATTCAAGAAGTGGTGCTGTGAAAACTGGACAACTGCATGTAAAAGAATGAAGTTATAACATGTTCTCACACTATACATAAATATCAACTCAAAATTTATTCAAGGCCTAAGTATAAGACCAGAAACCATAAAAACCCTAGAAGAAAATATAGGTAGTCCGCTCTTTCACATAAATTATAGCAACATGTGTTTGCATCTGTCTTTTCACACAAGGGAAATAGAAAAATAAACAAATGAGGGCTTGCTTGGTGGCTCAGTAGTAAACAACCCACCTACCGTTGCAGGAGACACAGGTTTGGTCCATTACATGGAAAGATCCCCCATGCCATGGAGCAACTAAGCCTCTGCATCACAACTACTGAGCCTGTGCTCTAGAGCCCAGGAGACACAACAACTGCACCCACATGCCAGCTACTGAAGGCTGCATGCCTAAAACCTGTGCTCTGCAACAAGAGAAGTCACCGCAATGAGAACTCTGCACACCACAACTAGAGAGCAGCCCCCACTTACTGCAACTAGAGAAAATGCCCATGCAGCAACAAAGACCCAGCACAGCCATGAATAAATAAAAATTTAAAAAATAAACAAACGGGACCTAATAAACTTAAAAGCTTGGCACAGTGAAGGAATCATCAACAAAATAAAAAGACAATCTGTCAAATGGAAAAAAAGATATTTGTAAATGATATGTCTGATGAGGGGTTAATATCCAAAATGCATAAATATTTCATAAGTTCAACATTAAAAAAAAGCAACTTAAAAAAAGGGCAAAAGATCTAAATAGACATTTTTCCAAAGTTTTTCTGACAGGTAAATGAAAAGATGTTCATTATCACTAATTGTCAGAGAAATGCAAATCAAAACCACAGTGAGTATCATCACACACCTGTCAGAATGCTTATCATCAAAAATAAAACAAATAAGAAATGTTTGTGAAGGTGTAGGGAATAGTTCTACTTCAGTTTACTGATGGTGAGATTAAAAGTTGGTACAGCCACTATGGAAATTAGTACACAGGTTCCTTAAATTAGAAACTGAATTATCACACGATCCAGCAATTTCATTTCTAAGTATAGATCTGAAGAAAACGAAAGCACTAATTGAAAAAGATACATGCACCTCAGTGTTCAAAGCAGCATTGTTTACAACAGACAAGATATGGAAGCAGCTCAGTGTCCATCAACAGATGAATGAATAAAGAAGACACAGTATATATAGGAGCAGCGGCTGCACGGTGCAGGAGTGGCTGGGAGGAGATAACCCATGTCCAAGATGAGGAGTGGCGGCTGTGAGGAGATACCCCACATCCAAGGGAAGAAGCAGCAGCTGTGCTTTGCTGGAGGAGCACTGAAGAGATACCCCATGTCCAAGTAAACCCAAGTAAGAAGATAGGTGCTGAGAGAGGGCATCAGAGGGCAGACACACTGAAAGCACAATGACAGAAAACTAGCCAATCTGATCACATGGACCACAGCCTTGTCTACCTCAATGAAACTAACCATGCCATACAGGGCCACCCAAGACAGACAGGTCATGGTGGAGAAGTCTGACAGAATGTGGTCCACCAGAGAAGGAAACGGCAAACCACTTCAGTATTCTTGCCTTGAGATCCCATGAACAGCATGAAAAAGTAAAAAGACAGGACACTGAAAGATAAACTCGCCAGGTGGGTAGGTGCCCAATATGCTACTGGAGACAGTGGATAAATAACTCCAGATAGAATGAAGGGAAGGAGCCAAAGTAAAAACAGCCAGTTGTGGATATGACTAGTGATAGAAGCACGGTCCAATTCTGTAAAGAACAATATTGCATAGAAACCTGGAATGTTAGGTCCATGAATCAAGGCAAATTGGAAGTGGTCAAACAGGAGATGATAAGAGTGAACACTGACATTCTAGGAATCAGCAAACTAAAATGGACTAGAATGGGTGAATTTAACTCAGATGACCAGTACGTTTACTACCGTGTACAGGAATCCCTTAGAAGACATGGAGTAGCCATCATAATCAACAAAAGAGTCCAAAATGCAGTACTTGGGCACAGTCTCAAAAACGACAGAATGATCTCTGTTTATTTCCAAGTCAAAGCATTCAATATCATGGTAATCCAAGTCTATGCCGCAACCAGTAATGCTGAAGAAGCTGAAGTTGAATGGTTCTATGAAGACCTACAAGACATTTTAGAACAAACACCCAAAAAAGATGTCCTTTTCATAATAGGGGACTGGAATACAAAAGTGGGAAGTCAAGAAACACCTGGAGTTACAGGCAAATTTGGTCTTGGACTACAGAATGAAGCAGGGCAAAGGCTAATAGAGTTCTGCTAAGAGGACACACTGGTCATAGCAAACACCCTCTTGCAACAACACAAGAGAAGACTCTAAACATGAACATCACCAGATGGTCAACACTGAAATCAGATTGATTATATTCTTTGCAGCCAAAGATGGAGAAGCTCTATACAGTCAGCAAAAACAGGACTGGGAGCTGACTGTGGCTCAGATCATGAACTCCTTATTGCCAAATTCAGACTCAAATTGAAGAAAGTAGGGAAAACCACTAGACCATTCAGGTATGGCCTAAATAAAAGCCCTTATACAGTGGAAGTGAGAAATAGATTTAAGGGACTAGATCTGATAGACAGAGTGCCTGATGAACTATGGACAGAGGTTAGTGACATTGTACAAGAGAAAGGGATCAAGATCAGCCCCAAGAAAAAGATATGCAAAAAAGCAAAGTGGCTGTCTAAGGAGGCCTTACAAATAGCTGTGAAAAGAAGAGATGTGAAAAGCAAAGGAGAAAAGGAAAGATATACCCATTTGAATGCAACATTCCAAAAAATAGCAAGGCCTTCCTCAGCGATCAATGCAAAGAAATAGAGGAAAACAACAGAATGGGAAAGACTATATATCACTTCAAGAAAATTAGAGATACCAAGGGAAAATTTCATGCAAAGATGGGCTCAATAAAGGACAGAAATGGGATGGACATAACAGAAGCAGAAGATATTAAGAAGAGGTGGCAACAATACACAGAAGAACTGTACAGAAAAGACCATCACAACTCAGATAATCACGATGGTGTGATCACTCACCTAGAGCCAGACATCCTGGAATGTGAAGTCAAGTGGGCCTTAGAAAGCATCACTATGAACAAAGCTAGTGGAGGTGATGGAATTCCAGTGGAGCTATTTCAAATCCTGAAAGATGATGCTGTGAAAGTGTTGCACTCAATATGTCAGCAAAGTTGGAAAACTCAGCAGAGGCCACAGGACTAGAAAAGGTCAGTTTTCATTCCAATCCCAAAGAAATGCAATGCCAAAGAATGATCAAACTACCACACAGTTGTACTCATCTCACATGCTAGTAAAGTAATGCTCAAAAATCTCCAAGCTAGGCTTCAGCAATATGTGAACTGTGAACTTCCAAATGTTCAAGCTGGTTTTAGAAAAGGCAGAGAACCATAGATCAAATTGCCAACATCTGCTGGATCACTGAAAAAGCAAGAGAGTTCCAGTTCTGCTTTATTGACTATGCCAAAGCCTTTGACTGTGTGGATCACAATAAACTGTGCAAAATTCTGAAAGAGATGGGAATACCAGACCACCTGACCTGCCTCTTGAGAAACCTGTATACAGGTCAGGAAACAACAGTTAGAACTGGACATGGAACAACAGACTGGTTCCAAATAGGAAAAGGAGTACGTCAAGGCTATATATTGTCACCATGCTTATTTAACTTCTATGCAGAATACATCATGAGAAACACTGGTCTGGAAGAAGCACAAGCTGGAATCAAGATTTCTGGGAGAAATATCAATAACCTCAGATATGCAGATGACACCACCCTTATGGCAGAAAGTGAAAAAGAACTAAAGAGCTTCTTGATGAAAGTGGAAGAGGAGAGTGAAAAAGCTGGCTTAAAGCTCAACATTCCGAAAACTAAGATCATGGCATCTTGTCCCAACACTTAATGGCAAATAGATGGGGAAACAGTGGCTGACTTTATATTTGGGGCTCCAGAATCACTGCAGATAGTGACTTCATGAAATTAAAAGATGCTTACTCCTTAGAAGGAAAGTTATGACTAAACTAGACAGCATATTAAAAAGCAGAGACATCACTTTGTCAACAAAGGTCCTTCTAGTCAAGGCTATGGTTTTTCCAGTAGTCGTGTATGGATGTGAGAGTTGGACTATGAAGAAAGCTGAGTGCTGAAGAATTAATGCTCTTGAACTGTGGTGTTGGAGAAGACTCTGAGAGTCCCCTGGACTGCAAGGAGATCCAACCAGTCTATCCTAAAGGAGATCAGTCCTGGGTGTTCACTGGAAGGACTGATGTTACAGCTGAAACTCCAATACTTTGGCCACCTGATGCGAAGGACTCACTCATTTGAAAAGACCCTGATGCTGGGAAAGATTGAAGGCAGGAGAAGGGGACAACAGAGGATGAGATGGTTGGATGGCATCTTCAACTCAATGGACATGAGTTTGGGTAAACTCCAGGAATTGGTGATTGTCAGGGAGGCCTGGTGTGCTGTGGTTCATGGGGTTGCAAATAGTCGGACACGACTGAGCCACTGTACTGAACTGAGTATATATATATGTGTGTGTGTGTGTGTATGTGTGTGTTTGTGTGTGTGTATCTGTGTGTGTGTGTATATATATGTATATACCCAAACATACACATGTGTGTATGTGTACATATATACATATGTACATATACACATATGTATATATGTATACACACACGAACAATATAATATTACTTAGCCATAAAAAGAATGAAATTATATTTGTTATAACATGGATGGACCTAGAAGTTATTATGTTTCATGAAGTAAATTAGACAGAGAAAGAAAATTACTGTATATTTTATATGTGGAATCTAGAAAATAAATGAATACAACAAAACTGAAACAGACTCATAGATACAGAGAACTAACTAGTGGTTACCAGTAGGGAAAGGAAGGAGAGCTACAAGACAGGGCAAGGGGATTAAGAGATGCAACTTATTAGGTATAATATAAGATATAATGTAATATATAACACAGGGTATACAGGCAATATTTAATAATAATCTTAAAAGGAATATAATCTACAAAAATATAAAATAANATAACTATGTTGTATACCTGAAACTAAGACATTGTAAATCAATCTACTTCAATAAAAAAATAAAATGTGTAATAAATATTTTATTGTTTTATTACAAAACATCTCAATTACAAAATTCAGAAAATACTGTAATGGTTATATAACAACCACTCAGATTTAACAAATACACATATTTAACTATTTGAAAAAGAGAGACACAGTGATTAAACTATGTAACACAGTACATGCAAATGCTTAATTGGTGAAAATGGCTAAAAAGACACTAGATTCAAAAAGAGTGGGTCATTAGCTTGGAGTAGTGTTATAGAAGACATCTGAACCCAAGGAGGAAGTATTTGACACAAACACTGAAAGATAAGTACAATTACTGCAGGAGAATAGAGTGAGGAGAAAACAGAACAATAAACCTGGGAAACCATGTAAATGAGTGAAAGTATATGCCGGAGAGACGGAGAACAAAGCATAGTCTAGTATCAGTTCAGTTCAGCCACTCAGTCGTGTCCAACTCTGTAACCCCATGAATCGCAGCACTCCAGGCCTCCCTGTCCATCACCAACTCCCAGAGTTCACTCAGATTCACGTCCATCGAGTCAGTGATGCCATCCAGCCATCTCATCCTCGGTTGTCCCCTTCTCCTCCTGCCCCCAATCCCTCCCAGCATCAAAGCCTTTTCCAGTGAGTCAACTCTTCTCATGAGGTGGCCAAAGTACTGGAGTTTCAGCTTCAGCATCATTCCTTCCAAAGAAATCCCTGGACTGATCTTCAGAATGGACTGGTTGGATCTCCTTGCAGTCCAAGGGACTCTCAAGAATCTTCTCCAACACCACAGTTCAAAAGCATCAATTCTTTGGCGCTCAGCTTTCTTCACAGTCCAACTCTCACATCCATACATGACCACTGGAAAAACCATAGCCTTGACTAGATGGACCTTTGTTGGCAAAGTAATGTCTCTGCTTTTGAATATGCTGTCTAGGCTGGTCATAACTTTTCTTCCAAGGAGTAAGCGTCTTTTAATTTCATGGCTGCAGTCACCATCTGCAGTGATTTTGGAGCCTGAAAACATAAAGTCAGCCACTGTTTCCACTGTTTCCCCATCTATTTCCCATGAAGTGATGGGACCAGATGCCATGATCTTTGTTTTCTGAATGTTGAGCTTTAAGCCAACTTTTTCACTCTCTTCTTTCACTTACATCAAGAGGCTTTTTAGTTCCTCTTCACTTTCTGCCATAAGGGTTAGTATGGACACAACCAAAAAGTCATGGTTCAGGAAGAAGTTCATAGAGGAAGATACTGGAAAACTAGATTCAGCTAAGAGGATGGACAGCCATCATTCTTTGATAAGGAGCACAACTGAATGAGTGAATGAACTATTGATCTATAGTCAGTGATACAGCACTGAAATCTTCATTTAAAATAATTTTTAGGAATGCCTCCATTCTCTTCTACATAGCCTCTCTGTGTTGTTTGGACTTAGAAAGATGGAACTGGAGCCGATTATACAGAGTGAAATAAGCCAGAAAGAAAAACACCAATACAGTATACTAACGCATATATATGGAATTTAAAAAGATGGTGATGATGACCCTGTATGCGAGACAACAAAAGAGACTCAGATCTCTAGAGTGAACTTTTGGACTCTGGGGGAGAGGGACAGGGTGGGATGAGATGGGAGAATGGCATTGAAACATGTATACTATCATGTAAGAAACGAATCGCCAGTCTATGTCCGATGCAGGATACAGGATGCTTGGGGCTGGTGCATGGGGAGGACCCAGAGATATGTTATGGGGTGGGAGGTGGGAAGGGATTCATGTTTGGGAACGCATGTACACTCGTGGTGAATTCATCTCAATTTTTGGCAAAACCAATACAGTATTGTAAAGTAAACTAAAGTTAAAATAAAAATTAAAAAAAAAAAAAGAAAGGAAGTAGAAATATTCATCCTCTTAAGGCCTTGGTTACAAAGTCCTTAGATGTCACTTCTGATTGCTTCTTTTTGTCAGAACGAGTCTCAAGGACAATCTAATTTCAAGGAGAAATCAATAAGTCCCACCTTTTTATATGAGAGGAGGCATGCACATATGAGGAGGAGAAGATTGTTTGAGGCTATCTTTGGGAACTAGCTGCCTCTGATGTGTTCTCAAATGATTCAAATTAAGGAAACTGACTTGAAAATCTTCTAGTGGCTCAGTTGTGTCCAACTCTTAGTGATCCCATGGACTGTAACCCACCAGGCTCCTCTGTCCATGGGTATTCTCCAGGCAAGCATACTGAGTGGGTAGCCATTTCCTTCTCCAGGGGATCTTCCCAACCCAGGGATCAAACCCAGGGATCAAACCCAGGTCTCCTGCATTGCAGGCAGATCCTTTACCACAGAGCCATCTGAAAAGCCCCTTCCAAAGATTAGGAATCTAAAATCAATATCATAAAGTAATTTGTTTCTAATTGCCTACATTCTTGGGCAATCTCCTCTAATCCCATAATTTTTGTGATTTCCTATTCTCTGATGGTTTCTGAAATAGTACCTATTCTTAGTTCTAGACTCTTTCAGATAATGACTCTTTAAACTGTATCTTCCACAGACAAATCAAGCTTCAACATGCCTAAACTAAATTTACCTCCTCTCCTCTCCTACTCTGAATCACCCAACTGTCAAAGGAGCCAACTATATTTTCTTCTGGGGTTTTGTGTTTCAATGCAGGGCATTCTTGTACAGTCTGCTTCAGTTCAGTTCAGTTCAGTCACTCAGTCATGTCTGACTCCTTGCAACCCCATGAATCACAGCACACTGGGCCTCCCTGTCCATCACCAACTCCCGGAGTTCACTCAGACTCACGTCTATCGAGTCAGTGATGCCATCCAGCCATCTCATCCTCTGTCATCCCCTTCTCCTCCTGCCCCCAATCCCTCCCAGCATCAGAGTCTTTTCCTATGAGTCAACTCTTGACATGAGGTGGCCAAAGTACTGGAGTTTCAGCTTTAGCATCATTCCTTCCAAAGAAATCCCAGGGCTGATCTCCTTCAGAATGGATTGGCTGGATCTCCTTGCAGTCCAAGGGACTCTCAAGAGTCTTCTCCAACACCACAGTTCAGACAGTGCCTGATGAACTATGGAATGAGGGTTGTGACATTGTACAGGAGACAGGGATCAAGACCATCCCCATGGAAAAGAAATGCAAAAAAGGAAAATGGCTGTCTGGGGAGGCCTTGCAAATAGCTGTGAAAAGAAGAGAGGCGAAAAACAAAGGAGAAAAGGAAAGATAGAAGCATCTGAATGCAGAGTTCCAAAGAATAGCAAGGAGAGATAAGAAAGCCTTCTTCAGCGATCAATGCAAAGAAATAGAGGAAAACAACAGAATGGGAATGACTAGAGATCTCTTCAAGAAAATTAGTGATACCAAGGGAACAATTCATGCAAAGATGGGCTCGATAAGGACAGAAATGGTCTAGACCTAACAGAAGAAGAAGATATTAAGAAGAGGTGGCAAGAATACACGGAACTGTACAAAAAAGGTCTTCAAGACCTGGATAATCATGATGGTGTGATCACTCATCTAGACCCAGACATCCTGGAATGTGAAGTCAAGTGGGCCTTAGAAAGCATCACTACGAACAAAGCTAGTGGAGGTGATGGAATTCCAGTTGAGCTATTTCAAATCCTGAAAGATGATGTTGTGAAAGTGCTGCACTCAATATGCCAGCAAATGTGGAAGACTCAGCAGTGGCCACAGGACTAGAAAAGGTCAGTTTGCATTCCAATCCCAGAGAAAGGCAATGCAAAAGAATGCTCAAACTGCCTCAGTTAGTACTTCTCAAACGTTAAAAGGCAAAAACATCACTTGGGGATCCAGTTAAAATGCAAATTCTGATTGAGTATGTCTGGAAAGAGGCCTAAGAATTTGTATTCTTAAGGTTCCTGATTATGCCAATATGGTTGGTCCATGAGTAATAAGGGTCTAGGCTGTATATTGTCACCCTGCTTATTTAACTCATATGCAGAGTACATCATGAGAAACGCTGGACTGGAAGAAACACAAGCTGGAATCAAGACTGCTGGGAGAAATATCAATGACCTCAGAGATGCGGATGATACCACCCTTATGGCAGAAAGTGAAGAGGAACTAAAAAGCCTCTTGATGAAAGTGAAAGAGGAGAATGAAAAGGTTGGCTTAAAGCTCAACATTCAGAAAACGAAGATCATGGCATCCAGTCCCATCACTTCATGGGAAATAGATGGGAAAACAGTGGAAACAGTGGCTGACTTTATTTTGGGGGGTTCCAAAATCACTGCAGATGGTAACTGTAGCCATGAAATTAAAAGACGCTTACTCCTTGGAAGAAAAGTTATGACCAGCCTAGATAGCATATTGCAAAGCAGAGACATTACTTTGCCGAGTAAGGTCCTTCTAGTCAAGGCTATGGTTTTTCCACTGGTCATGTATGGATGTGAGAGTTGGACTGTGAGGAAGGCTGAGCACCGAAGAATTGATGCTTTTGAACTGTGGTGTTGGAGAAGATTCTTGAGAGTCCCTTGGACTGCAAGGAGATCCAACCAGTACATTCTGAAGGAGATTAGCCCTGGGATTTCTTTGGAAGGAATGACGCTAAAGCTGAAACTCCACTACTTTGGCCACTTCATGCGAGGAGCTGACTCATTGGAAAAGACTCTGATGCTGGGAGGGATTGGGGGCAGGAGGAGAAGGGGATGACAGAGGATGAGATGGCTGGATGGCATCACTGACTCGATGGACATGAGTTTGAGTGAACTCTGGGAGTTGGTGATGGACAGGGAGACCTGGCGTGCTGCAGTTCTCAAAGAGTTGGACATGACTGAGCGACTGAACTGAACTGAACTGAACTAAACACTAATGTATCTTATAGGATGTTGCCAAAAGTATTTCTTTCACATAAAAATGTGATCGTGTTAATTCTCCTTGCTTAACACTTTCTAATGCTTCCTACAATGTGAAATATAAACTCATTTGAATATTCTGCCTATACTTATTATATGTTTCACCATGCCTGCAACTCTCCACTTTTAACACCACTTACCCCACCTCCAACAGGCACATAGTCTGTGCTCCAGAACACAGAGTGATCATTTCAATATCTTTACTTCTATACATGCTGTTTCCCTGACTCCAATGCAACTTATGCTTTAAATATCAATTAAACATTTCCTAATTCACAGCGTCTTCTCTAACCCCCAGGATTAAGTGCTCACTTCTAAGTGCTCACTACACATTGTACGTACCATCATCAAATCAATCTTTGTATTATTTGCTTTCATGTATATGTTTCCATTAAACTATATGGACTTTGAGAGCAAAGACCATAACTTTCCTGTTTTGTTTCCCAGTGCCTATCCACAGCTCAGAAAATGACTATGATTCACACATTGAGAAAAATAAGTGAATAAATTATCTTAACATTTACCTTATTAGTAAAATTGGAATTTAGCCCAAAGGAAGATCAAATTTTAGTGCAACTAAGCCTCTTATATATATACACTATGCAGTAGTGAGCTCCCTGTACCTGAGAGAAATATAGACAGGGATCACATAAAGGAATTTCCATTTAAAGTGTGCATATTAAGCATATAGTATTTCAAGTCTCTTTCCATTATGAGATTCTGTGATGTAAGATGACTTTAAAAAGGATATTTATTTTTGAAAGATTTTCAGACCATATAATAAATACTTTACTCCTGAACTACATAGGAATTCCTAATTTGTGGAACATAGGAAGAAAGTGGTTCTGTCTTCTACACTTTCAATTATGTGTAACTTAAGCATCCCTGAAATGAATCATGATTATCAGCACTTCCTCACCACATCCTCCACTGCAACAAAAAGTTTTCCAGCTCAACAGAAACACCCGCATTACTATAGCTTTGGGAGGCAGGGTAACATTGTAGACAAGCTGATTTTGACCTTTTTTTTCAATGCAATTTCTAACCTGGGTAAAATCCTTGCATTGTAAGTCAGTAAAAAAAATTGTTGCCAGAAGAAAAATTGGAATTTATTAAATCATAATTTTAAAGAATAGAAAGTACTTTCAGAAGACATACTTTTCATTTGGACATATTGCATTAAATCTACAATGGTCACTCTTCGGCCCATCTTACAGGAAAAACTAATTTCCTTCCATTTTATATTTGAACAATACTGTTTCACTTATTCAGTCATAATGTTCAAGAACACCATGGCTAATTGAACTGTGCAAATCCATTTATTCAATTTTGTTGTTGTTTAGTTGTTAAGCTATATCTGATTCTTTGTGACCCCATGGACTGTAGCCCACCAGGCTCCTCTGTCCATGGGATTTCCCAAGCAAGAATACTGAAGTGAGTTGCCATTTCCTTCTCCAAGGGATCTTCCTGACCTAGGGATCAAACCTGTGTCTCCTGCATTGGCGGGAGGATACTTTACCACTGAGCCACTAGGGACTAAACAAAAATTATTAAATATTTAGAAGTTCTACATGCAATTCCATGTTTTGTGAATATATAAACAAGATAATTCCTACCCCAAAGAAAGATCAAAGTTAATTTGATCAATGGGACTTCTCTGGTAGATCAGACAGTAAAGAATCCACCTGTAATCTGAGACACCTGGTTCGATCCCTGGATTGGAAATATCCCCTGGGGGAGGGCATGGCCACTCACTCCAGTATTCTTGCCTGAAGAATCCCCATAGACAAAGGAGCCTGGCAGGCTACAGTCCATGGAGTCACAAAGAGTCAGACATGACTGGCAACTAGGCACAGCACAATACAAGGACAACAATAAAAAGGTTTCCTGATATTAATTCACTAAATGACTATATCAATGAAAGTGTATTTTATCAAATTTTATTTTTTTTTATGTCTGCACTTACTTTGATTCTGCTGTATTTAGGTGATTGGATATTGGATGCGCTTTCCCTTTAGTGTGTGTGATACTTTAGCCTCTGTCTAGTGGTGGGTATATGTCCCATCCACTTCTGTTGTCTTTGCCCTTCACTCTACCCCACCTCTTGGCCAGCCAAAGGCTGTATGGTAAATACAGAGTCTAGGCGATTTTCTAGAACACAGCCAGAATTTCTCCAGGGCCCAGTGCTAGATCTGACAAGGGCAAAACAAACATACTAAGAATAAGTGTGTAAGGAGTTAGTGAGATAATCTTTGGTGAACTGAATTTTGGATAATTGACTTTAGAGAAGTCAGCATCAGACTCACTATCAAGAATCTCACCATCTAGTCAGAGGATAAAAGAGTGAACTGATGACCACCGTAGAAGCAAAGTCCTCACACTGTGGCTCCTGGATAGCATCAGCATCACTTGAAAGCTGGTTAGAAAGCAGATTCTTAAGGCCCACCCTAATCTGTTGAATCAGAATCTCAGAGTGGTATCTAACGATCTCTGGTTTAATAAGCTCTCCAGGTGAATCTGATGAAGAACCATATTTGAGAACTCTGGTGGGTATGAAAAGTTCTGGAAGAGCAACAGTCCTCAACATTTTTGGCAGCAGGGGCCAGTTTCATGGAAGACAGTTTTTCCAGGGACTGGAGCAGGCAAGTATGGGGATGATACAAGCACATTACATTTATTGTGCACTTTATTTCTATTATTATGATATCAAATCCACCTTAGATCATGTGATCTAAGGCATCAGATCTCAGAGGCTGGGGATCTCTGTGGTGGAGGGACATTTCCTGGCAATGTATGAAACATGGAAGGGGCTAAATAACCTAACATGGAGAACTCAAGGAAGGCTTCCCCCACAAAAGAGTTAGCACCTGACACTTTTTAAATCACTTAATTCCTCTTCTCTTTTCTTACATTCTGTCAGGGATGATAACAATAATATTATGTAACTTGAATTTCTTCATGTCTCCCTTTTCACAACTATTTTCCAGTGACTGTTAATAATAATGAGAAACACAGGAAATAGAGATCATATAGATAGTATAGAAATAACCAGTTTTTCTTTAATGGTGTATAGTGGGTTTTTTAGAACTAATTAAACCTAAGGATAAGATTATCAAATTTAGGAAAATTGTAACATGTCCAGTTAAATTTTAGTGTCAAAAAGTGAATAATTTTTTAGCATAAGGATGTCCCAAGCAATATATGGAATTTACCTATACTAAAATAATTATTAATTTGTTACTTGAAATTCAGGGTCTAACTGTGTGTCCTGTATTTTTTTCTGGTAATCCTATCCAAAGTTCAAGCCATGGACTCATTCACTTTTCACCTTAAATTGTAATTAATACCAATAAGAGCAGATATTTCAGGAGCAGTTACGATTCACTAGACTTGATTCAAAGCAGGTGGGAGCATTCCTATTAAATCCTTACAATATCCTTATAAAGTAAGTACTATTATTATTCTCCTTATACACATAGGAAATTAAGGTTTAGCAATGGAGTCAAAGCTAGTAGAAAGTAGAGTCAGAATTTTAATCCATACTTAACCTGACTCCAGAACCAAAGTTTTAATGACTATATTCTGTTGTTTATCCTATACTGAAATTTTCTTAATCTTTGTGAAACTTAGTTTTGTTTTTTTGTTGGTTATTATGAAGACTAATTGAGATTATGTATGGCACCTAAGCCAGTTTGTGGCCACTGGTATACACTAGAAACCCTTATTAACAGTAACATATTCAAAATCAAGAAAACTGACCCCCCAAATATACTTGGCTTCAGAACAATACTTCACTCTTCTGTAACCACAGGTTAATGAGTGAGTCCTGAGAAAGAGTGACTCTGGTTTATCTAGGATGGTATGGACTTAGGTTTTGGCCTGAGGTCATTAAGGACAAAGTTAAATAATGTATATCCTGGCCAGGAGTTACTGGTCTTCCTGTGTGCTGACAGGAGGAGGCGTGTCCCTCCACAGAATGCCACAAGCTGTGTGTGTGTGGCGGTGGGTGGGGGATGGCGTGGAATTCACAGAGTTTCATCCTGAGTCCTAGATTACTCCAAGACCACCAAGGGCCACAGCTTTCTACATGCATAAGGTGAGAACTAGCGTGACTATGTGGATGAGCAGAATGACCAAAAAGCCTAAAGCAAGAACAAGAAGAAATAGAAGGCATGGTTGTCAAAATTATGAGCCTTGCTGTGTCCCACCTCACTGGTTTTTCTGAGGATTAAACAAAGTGATGTATGTACTAGGGAAGTAATACCTAATCAACCAAAGGTATGCATGTTAATTATTATTATTATGAAATAAACAGACAATGCATGTTAATTATTATTGTTGTTACTATGAAATAGACAGGCAATCCTTTCTGCAAAAATATTCTTTTTAAAACAAGAAACATAAACTCTTCCAAGTCACAGTTATTTGTTTCAGGCAAGACTCAAATAATATACCTGTATGTGCTTTAGAATTTGCCATCCTCAACGAACAGCAAACACGAACACTTGTTCTGGCAATTCCCTGATGGTCCAGTGGTTAGGACTCTGTACTTCCATTGCAGGGGGCACAGTTTCCATCTCTGGTCAAGGAACTAAGATCTGTGCAGTGTGGCCAAAAAAACCCAAAAAAACAAAAAACTTCTTGTTCCTACCTCTCCATTAGCTATTATAAAGAGCTTTAAAGGGTCTAAAATTTTAACTTATTGCAAACTACCAAGTTAACCTGCAACAAACTCATGGATCTTATTAGAAGACATAAGACAAAGGACAGTTCTTGATTCATAGTGATATCAGAAACCAATCAGAATATTGGCAATTTTTGCATTGTTCCCCAAGCTCCAGTTCCCACAGTGTGACAAAAGGAGGGCTAAATATTATCTGCACATTTGTATTAACATAGTGTATTGTGTCACAGAAGAGGAGTCCTGAGCCTAGGATACTCAAATCTTTTAAATGAGTATTAAATGTGCCTCCCCTTTCTTCAGGGTGTGAAGGACTGTTACCTTTATTATACTGGGCAGTAATCATGCCTGTCTTCTGAGATTCTAAGCAAATCTGCCCTTTGCTCTAGTAAAAAGTATCTCTATCGTCCAATATTTTCACTATACTAACATCTTTAGAAAGCTAGTCTGGAACTAAAGTTACCAAGACAAGCCATAAAACTGTGTTGATGTTCCATGTTTTGCCGTGAAGAGACCCAGCATAATTTTAGGTGGCTCTAACTGTGATGTGGGCTTCTCTGGTGGTTCAATGGTAAAGGAACCACCTGTTGTTGCAGGAGACCCTGGTTCAATGCGGGTTGGGACGATCCCCTATAGAAGCAAAAGGCAACCCACTCCAGTTTTCTTGCCTGGGAAATCCTACTGACAGAGGAGCCTAGCAGGGTCGCAAAAGAGTTGGATGCGACTTAGTGACATAACTAGGACATGAATTGGCTAAAACAAGGACAACAATTATGACAAAATTTATGCTCGCATGCACTGTTTCAGGATATAAATAATGCTATGAAGAAGCTTCATAAATTGCAACCTCGTGTTCTGACTCTTCCTAAAACAAACGTGAAAAATAATATATTCTTTGGAAATAAATATATAAGAAAATTTTAAACCAGATCCAACAAATCACACACTTGGTCTAGATAGCCAAATTGTATAATAAGCTTTCAATAACAAAAAAAACCTGTGTTTTTTCTTGCATAACTTTTATCATAGTTGTAATTATGTAACCTTGTATTTACTTTTTCATTTAATTTCTATCTCCCTAGAATATAAGCTCTCTTTCACTGAGGGTCCTCTTTTTTATTCTTATGCTTGAGTCACCCAGCATGGCACCTGGTATGTAGTAGATATACTATATCTATATGTATCTCTCTTTCTCTCTCTCTCTCTCTCTATATATATATATACACACATATATATATACATATACATACACATGCTGCTGCTGCTGCTGCTAAGTCGCTTCAGTCGTGTCCGACTCTGTGTGACCCCATAGACAGCAGCCCACCCGGCTCCCCCATCCCTGGGGTTCTCCAGGCAAGAATACTGGAGTTAGTTGCCATTTCCTTCTCCAATGCATGAAAGTGAAAAGTGAAAGTGAATTCACTCAGTCATGTCCAACTCTTTGCGACCCCATGGACTGCAGCCTACCAGGCTCCTCCATCCATGGGATTTTCCAGGCAAGAGTACTGAAGCGGGGTGCCATTGCCTTCTCCGATATATATACATACACACACATATATATAAAGGCATACATATATGCAAAAAGTATTTTTGAATGTTTTGACTGAAATGAAGTACACTTCATTTATAAATAAAATATTAAAATTTAGTGACACAAATTTTACCAGGATTTCCAAGAATCTGATTTGAGTTTCTTAAAAGGCTGGATGGGGAAATGACCAAAGAAATCATCTAGGGTTTCCACTTTATTGTATAGGCAAGGAAACTAAGGGCCAGAGGTAGCAAATGAATTATCCAAAGTCACACAGCATGTTGTGATAGACTTAGGCTAAAAGTCAAGTTTCTTGACTCTTGGCTTAATGCTCCTTCACTAATTATATGTCTTCACCTGTTCTTTCAACCTCTTCAGGCAATATTTCAAAGCACTTCTATGTTTATCCATGATGAAGAAACATGGTAATGTGTTGTCAAGGCAGGATTGGGGAAATGGGAACACCTGCAGCTCTGTGCAGATGCCATCTGTCACCACATGGGTCAGAGAACCTGCACTCACAAACACAAAAATAATCTGCAATGTGTTTTCAGTGTTAAACTTTGCCTGAGGCATTTTTTAAAGTGTGCTGAGGAAAGGAGCAGGTTCAATCCCTGGGTTGGGAAGATCCCCTGGAGTAGGAAATGGCAACCGACCCCAGTATTCTTGCCTAGAGAATTCCATGGACAGAGGAGCCTGCCGGGCTACAGACAACAGGGTGGCAAAGAGTCGGACATGACTGAGCATGCGCGAGGAAAGGCGGTACCACACAACTCAGAAAGACCGCGAAATATATCCACAAATCAAAATGTCTGCAAATCTGCCAAAGCTCAACTCTGAGGAACCAGAGACATTTCTGTTTTTTCTCCTATTTTAAACTGGCAAATAAGATACTTCACCTACTTTAATTTGTTATCAGATTGTAACAAATTGTAGTGAAAGCATTATTGTTTAGGGCTGTAGATACATTGAAATAGAGAACCTAAAGGATTTCACCTCTTCCAAAATTTTAGAAATTTCTTATGTTAACCATCTCCCCAAAAGTGAAGCAAGTATCTCTGCAGTAAAGATCCTGGGAAGTCATTTCTGTTTCTAATATAAAAGAATGTTTGATGTCACGCTTACCCTGTGGGCTCTGCAACCTCCCTGTGATCAATTGTTCCTCTAGGAGCCACTCTGACAAAGATGTTGCTATGTAGGAAAGGTGGTCTATAAATATAAAAATAAATAAATGGGTGGACTGGGCCAGAACAACATAGGCTCTGGATTAAATAGAGGCAAGAATTTGGTTTTCAAATTTAAAAGGAATGAGGGACTGGTCTTAGTCTCCCACCTTGAGAAAAGCTACAAAGATTTATTTTTGTGAACGCATCACAATTCTCATTCTCAAGCAGCTGTAGTTATTGGAGTACCTGAGGTAAGATTGCTTTATGGCCCAACGAGAGCAAATAGAGGTCTCTCTTGCCTTATAGGCTAAGTGGTTTCACACTCATTTCTGAGCAATGAATCTGTTTCCAGTAAATTCCATGAAAATATTTTTAGAGTTGTAATGCTGCAGAGAAAAATTTCTATCAGAGTGAATGGAAAACTTTTAGAGAGAGGCTAGTCATCAATTTCCTGAGGAAGCCTGGACAAGCAATACTCTTGCAGTGTATTTCAGAAACTGGTATCTCAGTCTATAATTTCTCACACAGATACCGCTTTCAGGCATTGAAGTTAACTTAAGTCTGTATTCTTACAGATTCACAATTTTACTCATTTCCTTCTATGGAAATGAGGTTTAGTATATAATTGTATTAGAACTATTTTGCTAGCAATTTCCATCATTAAGCTATATCTTACCCCTGCCCGGACAATTTTTTAAGTCTGAGGGTTTCATTTATAGAATCACAGGACTCTTCTAGTTCTTTTTAACCAATTATCCCCTCATCTATGGAAAACAAACCAATTGCATCACTCATGTGTGTCAGAAAGTTTGGACTGTTAGGAAGCCATTGTAAAATCAGGATTGGTTTGTGGACCACACCATCATCAACTTTCTGGTTTTAAGTGCAGTAGCTGTGACCGATGGCGCAGAAGTACAGCTGGGAGGAGCTACCCCACACCCGAGGTCAGGCGTGGGGGCCGAGAGGAACTACCCCATGTCCAAGGAGCAGTGGCTGTGCAGGTGCAGGAGGGCCAAGAGGAGCTACTCCATGTTCAAGGTCAGGAGGGGCGGCCATGAGGAGATACCTCTTGTCCAAGCTAAGGAGCAGTGGCTGCACTTTGCTGGAGCAGCCATGAAGAGATAGCCCATGTCCAAGGTAAGAGAAACCCAACTAGGACGGTCAGTGTTGTGAGAGGGCATCAGAGGGCAGACACAATGAAACCACAATCACAGAAAACTAGCCAATCTGATCACATGCACCACAGCATTGTCTAACTCAATGAAACTAAGCCATGCCCTGTGGGGCCATACAAGACAGACAGGTCATGGTGGAGAGGCCTGACAGAATGTGGTCCACTGGAGAAGAGAATGGCAAACCACTTCAGTATTCTTGCCTTGAGAACCCCATGAACAGTATGAAAAGGCAAAATGATAGGATACTGAAAGAGGAACAACCCAGGTAGGTCAGTGCTCAATATGCTACTGGAGATCAGTGGAGAAATAACTCCAGAAAGAATGAAGGGATGGAGCCAAAGTGAAAACTACACCCAGTAGTGGATGTGACTGCTGATAGAAGCAAGGTCAGATTCTGTAAAGAGCAATATTGAATAGGAACCTGGAATGTTAGGTCCATGATTCAAGGCAAATTGAAAGTGGTCAAACAGGAGATGGTAAGAGTGAACATTGACATTCTAGGAATCAGTGAACTAAAATGGACTGGAATGGGTGAATTTAACTCATATGACCATTATATCTACTACTGTGGGCAGGAATTCCTTAGAAGAAATGGAGTAGCCATTATAGTCAACAAAAGATTCTGAAATGCAGTACTTGGGTGCAATCTCAAAAACGACAGAATGATCTCTGTTCATTTCATTCAATATCACGGTAATCCAACCTATGCCCCAACCAGTAATGCTGAAGAAGCTGGAGTTGAATGGTTCTATGAAGACCTACAAGACCTTTTAGAACTAACACCCAAAAAAGATGTCCTTTTCATTATAGGGGACTGGAATACAAAAGTAGGAAGTCAAGAAACACCTGGAGTAACAGGCAAATTTGGCCTTGGACTACAGAATGAAGCAGGGCAAAGGCTAATAGAGTTTTGCCAAGAGAATGCACTGGTCATAGCAAACACCCTCTTCCAACAACACAAGAGAAGACTCTACACATGGACATCACCAGATGGTCAACACTGAAATCAGATTGATTATATTCTTTGCAGCCAAAGATGAAGAAGCTGTATAAACTCAGCAAAAACAAGACCGGGAGCTGACTGTGGCTCAGATTACAAACTCCTTATTGCCAAATTCAGACTGAAATTGATGAAAGTAGGGAAAACCACAAGACCATTCAGGTATGGCCTAAATAAAAGCCCTTATGATTATACAGTGGAAGTGAGAAACAGACTTAAGGGATTAGATCTGATAGATAGAGTGCCTGATGAACTATGGACAGAGGTTTGTCAGATTGTACGGAGACAGGGATCAAGAACATCCCCAAGAAAAAGAAATGAAACAAAGCAAAATTGCTGTCTGAGGAGGCCTTACAAATAGCTGTGAAAAGAAGAGAAGCGAAAGCAAATGATAAAAGGAAAGATATTGCCATCTGAATGCAGAGTTCCATAGAATAGCAAGGAGAGATAATAAAGCCTTCCTCAATGATCAATGCAAAGAAATAGAGGAAAACAGAATAGGAAAGACTAGAAATTTCTTCAAGAAAATAGACATACCAAGTGAATATTTCATGCAAAGATGGGCTCAATAAATGACAGAAATGGTCTAGACCTAACAGAAGCAGAAGATATTAAGAAGAGGTGGCAAGAATACACAGAAGAACTGTACAAAAAATCTTCATGAACAAGATAATCATGATGGTGTGATCACTCACCTAGAGCCAGACATCCTGGAATGTGAAGTCAAGTGGGACTTAGGAAGCATCACTATGAACAAAGCTAGTGGAGGTGATGGAATTCCAGTTGAGCTATTTCAAGTCCTGAAAGATGATGCTGTGAAAGTGCTGCACTCAATGTGCCAGCAAATTTGGAAAACTCAGCAGCGGCCACAGGACTGGAAAAGGTCAGTGTTCATTCCAATCCCAAAGAAAGGCAATGCCAAACAGTGCTCAAACTACCACATTATTGCACTCATCTCACACGCTAGTAAAGTAATGCCCAAAATTCTCCAAGCCACGCTTCAGCAATATGTGAACTGTGAACTTCCAGATGTTCAAGCTTGTTTTAGAAAAGGCAGAGGAACCAGAGATCAATTGCCAACATCTGCTGTATCATGGAAAAAGCAAGAGAGTTCCAGAAAAACATCTATTTCTACATTATTGACTATGCCAAAACTTTGACTGTGTGGATCACAATAAACTGTGGAAAATTCTGAAAGAGATGGGAATACCAGACCACCTGACCTGCCTCTTGAGAAACCTGTATACAGGTCAGGAAACAACAGTTAGAACTGGACATGGAACAACAGGCTGGTCCCAAATAGGAAAAGGAGTACGTCAAGCTGTATATTGTCACCCTGCTTATTCAACTTCTATGCAGAGTACATCATGAGAAACGCTGGGGTAGAAGAAGCACAAGCTGGAATCAAGATTGCCGGGAGAAATATCAGTAACCTCAGATATGCAGATGACACCACCCTTATGGCAGAAAGTGAAGAGGAACTAAAAAGCCTCTTGATGAAAGTGAAAGAGGAGAGTGAAAAAGTCGGCTTAAAGCTCAACATTCAAAAAACTAAGATCATGCCATCTTGTCCCATCACTTCATGGGAAATAGATGGGGAAACAGTGGAAACAGTGTCAGACTTTATTTTGGGGGGCTCCAAAATCACTGCAGATGGTGACTGCAGCCATGGAATTAAAAGACGTTTACTTCTTGGAAGAAAAGTTATGACCAACCTAGATAGTATATTCAAAAGCAGAGATATTACTTTGCCGACTAAGGTCCGTCTAGTCAAGGCTATGGTTTTTCCAATGGTCATGTATGGATGTGAGAGTTGGACTGTGAAGAAGGCTCAGCACCGAAGAATTGATGCGTTTGAGCTGTGGTGTTGGAGAAGACTCTTGAGAGTCCCTTGGACTGCAAGGAGATCCAACCAGTCCATTCTGAAGGAGATCAGCCCTGGGATTTCTTTGGAAGGAGTGATGCTAAAGCTGAAGCTCCAATACTTTGGCCACCTCATGCGAAGAGTTGATTCATCGGAAAAAACTCTGATGCTGGGAGAGATTGGGGCAGG
The DNA here is from genome assembly GCA_006410935.1 of Redunca redunca. Classification (NCBI taxonomy): domain Eukaryota; kingdom Metazoa; phylum Chordata; class Mammalia; order Artiodactyla; family Bovidae; genus Redunca; species Redunca redunca. The sequence goes on from SJYQ01001039.1 coordinate 625,728, forward strand.
AGGAGAAGGGGATGACCCAGGATGAGATGGCTGGATGACATCACTGAATCAGTGGACATGAGTCTGAGTGAACTCCAGGAGATGGTGATAGACAGGGAGGCCTGCCATGCTGCGATTCATGGGGTCACAAAGAGTCAGACACGACTGAGCAACTGAACTGAACTGAACTGAAAGCTCAACATTCATAAAACGATGATCATGGCATCTGGTCCCATCACTTCAAAGGAAATAGATGGGGGAACAGTGGAAACAGTGTCAGACTTTGTGTTTGGGGCTCCAAAATCACTGCATATGGTGACTGTAGCCATGAAAATAAAAGACGCTTACTCCTTCGAAGGAAAGTTTTGACCAAACTAGATAGCATATTTAAAAGCAGAGATGTTACTTTGCCAACCAAGGTCTGTCTAGTCAAGGCTATGGTTTTTCCAGTGGCCACATATGGATGTGAGAGTTGGACTGTGAAGAAAGCTAAGCGCCAAAGAATTGGTACTTTGCATTGTGGTGTTTGAGAAGACTCTTTAGAGTCCCTTGGACTGCAAGGAGATCCAACCAGTCCATCCTAAACAGATCTGTCCTTGGTGTTCATTGGAAGGACTGATGCTGAACTTGAAACTCCAATACTTTGGCCATCTTATGCGAAGAGTTGACCCATTGGAAAAGACCCTGATGCTGGGAAGGATTTGGAGCAGGAGGAGAAGGGGACGACAGAGGATGAGATGGCTGGATGGCATCACTGACTCGATGGACATGAGTTTGGGTGAACTCCAGGATTTGGCGATGGACAGGGAGGCCTGGCATGCTGCGATTCATGGGGATTCTCTCAGTCAGACACGACTGAGAGACTGAACTGAACTGAACTGACTGGTTAAAATATTACCATTGAGGAGACTAGGCAAAGAGTGCATCTCTGTTCTATCTTTGAAATTCCTTGAGAACTACATTTAAAATAAAAAGTGAAAGAATAAAGACTTGGAAATAGAATATATAAAAAATATGAATTAGGTATTATAGTGAAACTGTCTAAGCTAACTCTCTATATGTGTATTTATTAAGCTATAATATTGAAATAGCATCAAATATTGAATAATGATTAAATGGCTTGTTCATACAGTGGCAATATGGCAAAATTAATATCATGTCCTCTAAAGTAAAACTTCCACTAAAATCCTAGGCCATGCAATTTTGTGTGTGTGTGCTTGGCCCAGGAATTTAATCTTGCCTCAGTATCTCAACCTGGAAATTGGGATAATGATAATATCATCAGTTATAAGAGAGCATTATTAAGTGAGTTACCGTGTGTAAGGTACTTTAGGACAATGCCCAGTAGTTAGCAATTATGCGTGACTATTGGCCATACTGTGAAGAAATCCCTTTACACCTAGCTCAGTAAATGTTCACTTTACACCTAATTCAGTAAAACTAAATGTTTTCTTTCCTTTTCTGATAACTAGTAAAGGCTATAGGCCACTCATCTAGAGGGGCATAGGAAAAAAAAAAAAAGAAGAATTGTGGTATATTTACATAATTGAATACTATAAAATTTTAATGAATGAACAAGCTTCTACTACATGCAAAAATATGGATGAATCACACAAACATAATACTGAGTCAAAGAAGCCATCCCCCAAAGGTGCTTATTGTATGATTGCAATTATGTAAAATAACAGAAAAAATAGCAAATAATAGTAGAAAATAAAAAATAATTTTAAGATAACCTTTAAGCTGAATTTTGGCAAAACGTTTCAGATTCCCTCAAATTGTAGCATATCAGTAAGCAAAATGGACATATTCTGATTTTGTACTACATGTCAAATCCCAAATTCCCAGTGGCTGGTAAGATAAATTAAACTATATGTATTTTAAGCAAAAATAAGAAGCTTTAAACCTGTAAGAGAAATGAAGTTTTAAACAAAAAAGTTTTTTTTTCAATTGAAGTATAATTGACATACAATACTATATTTGTTTTGATGTAAGATATAATGATTTGACAAATTTATACATTGTGAAATGATCACAATAAGTTTAGTTACCATTTTTCACCATACATAGTTGCTAACACCTTTCTTTTGATGAGAACTTTCAATATTTACTTAGCAACTTTCCAACTTATAATACAATGCTATTGATTATTATCACCATGCTGTATATTACATCCCCCCCTTTTCTTTAACTGAAAGTTTTTACCTCTTGATCTTCTTCACCCATTTTGTCCATTCCTCAAACCCCATCCCCCTGGCACCCATTAATTTGTTCTCTATATAAGTTTTAGTTTGTTCATTTTTTTGTTTTGTTTTTTATATTACACTTGTAAGTGAAATCATACAATATTTGTCTTTCTTTGAGTGACTTATTTCACTTGACATTATACCTTCAAGGTCCATTCTGTTGTCCCAAATGGTAAGATTTCATTCTTTTTATGGCTGAGTAGTATTCTTGTGTGTGTGTGTGTGTGTGTGTGTGTGTGTGTGTGTGTGTATTTACTGTATATCTTGGCTATTATAAATAATGCTACAGTGAACATAGTGTTGCATATATCTTTATAGATAAACAGTTTTCCTTTTCTCCAGATAAATACCCAGCAATGAAACTGCTGGATCATAAAGTAGTTCTATTTTTAATTTTTTGAGGAGCCTCTATCATTGGAGAAGGCAATGGCAACCCATTCCAGTGTTCTTGCCTGGAGAATCCCAGGGATGGGGGAGCCTGGTGGGCTGCCATCTCTGGGGTCACACAGAGTCGGACACGACTGAAGCGACTTAGCAGCGGCAGCATACTGTTTCTCATAGTGGTGTGCTGTACCAATTTACATTTATACCAAAATCGCAGAAGGTTGTTATTTTTTTACACATTTTCACCAACTATTCTTGTCCTTTTGATAATGGCCATTCTGACATGTCCATTTTTTAATTGGGGTATTTGGTTTTTTGTTCTTTAACTGCATGTCTTTATTATGTTGGAGTACATTCACTCTGTACCCTCTTTGTTGAGAGTTTTTTATCATAAATGGAGGTTGAATTTTGCTTCTGCGTCTGTTGAGAAAATCAAATGACCTATGTCCTTTATTTTGTTAATGTGACAATCATGCTGGCTAATTTACAGGTATTGACCTATCCTGGCACCCTGGAATAAACCCCACTTGATCATGGTGTATGATCCTTTTAATGTATTGTTGAATTTGGTTGTTAATATTTTGCTAAGAATTTGTGCATCTAATTTCATCAGGTCTATAATGTTCTTAATTTGCAATGTCTTTATCTAGTTTTTGGTATCAGGGTAATGCTGGCCTTATCAAATAAGTTTGAGAGTGATCACACTTCTTCAGTTTTTTGAAAGTCTGAGAAGGTTTGGTATTAAATCTTTGAGTATTTGGTACAATTCACCTGTAAAGCTGTCTAGTCTTTTACTTTTTTTTTTTTTTTTTTAATATCCTTACTAGCAATCAGTTCACTCAGATTTTCTATTTCTTTCTGGTTTTGTCTTGGAAGATTTTTATGTTTCTAGGAATTTATTCATTTCTTCTAGTTTATCCAATTTGTTGGTACATGTTGTTCATGATAGTTTCTTTGATCCTTTTTATTTCTTGGCATCAGCTGTAACTTCATACATTTCTGATTTTGAGCCCTCTTAGTGAGTCTAGATAAAAGCTTGCCAATTTTGTTTATCTTTTCAAAGGACCAGCTGTTAGTTTCATTGATTTTTTTTCTATTTTATTTTTAGACTCTATTTTATTTGTTTCCGCTATGATATTCATTATTTCTTTCCTTCTATTGATACTAACTTTGGGCTCCTTTTGTTACAGTTTTTTTCTAGTTTCTTTAGGTATAAAGTTACATTTTTTTTATATTGTTCATCTTCAGTTAATTTCTTTATGACCTATTTCAAACTCTTTATCAGGTGAATTACTTATCTATGAGTAGTAATAAAGTTGCATTAAGGTTTTTCAATAAGGTTTTTCTTCTGGGGTTTTATCTTGTTTATTCATTCAGAACATATACCACCACTAGAGAAATAAAGGGAGAATGTAAAAATGTTACCCACAAGTACCTCTGTTCACAGGAAAAGTGTCAACAAGCTTCTGCCTCTCTGGCACATACTTTAAGATTTGAAATTAAATTCCTTCACTTATCCTCTAGACTCTTTTCAAACTGGTGCCTTTGCATTGGGTCCTGTGGTAAGTGAGTTTGTGAATCCTTCAAGAGCTCAATCTCCATTCCCTACAGACCTATGGTTCTCCTGGATATAACCCCCATTTGTTTAAGCCAAACGTCTCAGGAGTTCATCTCCAATGCATTTCCAAAATTTCAAGTGCCTGATGTGAGGCACAAAGCCCTCACCACTCACGAGAAATCCCACATTTCTGAGATTCCCTCTTGACCATGTATCATCATGCTGGGGGTGGTATTTTTGGCAGGACCATGTCTCTGCCTCCCCCATCTGCCTCAGTATGACCGTTTTAACAACAGATAGGAAATAGGAAAAGGAGTGGCAAATAGGAAAAGGAGTACGTCAAGGCTGTATATTGTCACCCTGCTTATTTAAATTGTATGCAGAGTACATCATGAGAAACGCTGGGCTGGAAGAAGCACAAGCTGGAATCAAGATTGCCAGGAGAAATATCAATAAGCTCAGATAAGAAAGTGAAGAGGAACTAAAAAGCCTCTTGATGAAAGTGAAAGAGGAGAGTGAAAAGGTTGGCTTAAAGCTCAACATTCAGAAAACAAAGATCATGGCATCTGGTCCCATCACTTCATGGGAAATAGATGGGGAAACAGTGGAAACAGTGTCAGACTTTATTTTTCTGGGCTCCAAAATCACTGCAGATGGTGACTGCAACCATGAAATTAAAAGATGCTTACTCCTTGGAAGGATAGTTTTGACCAACATAGATAGCATATTCAAAAGCAGAGATATTACTTAGCCAAGAAAGGTCCGTCTAGTCAAGGCTATGGTTTTTGCAGTGGTCACGTATGGATGTGAGATTTGTACTATGAAGAAAGCTGAGTGCCGAAGAATTGATGCTTTTGAACTGTGGTGTTGGAGAAGACTCTTGAGAGTCCCCTGGACTGCAAGGAGATCCAACCAGTCCATTCAAAAGGAGATCAGTCCTGTGATTTCTTTGGAAGGGATAATGCTAAAGCTGAAACTCCAGTACTTTGGCCACCTCATGCAAGGAGTTGACTCATTGGAAAAGACTCTGATGCTGGGAGAGATTGGAGGCAAGAGGAGAAGGGGACAACAGAGGATGAGATGGCTGGATGGCATCACTGACTCAATGGACGTGGGTCTGAGTGAACTCTGGGAGTTGGTGATGGACGGGGAGGCCTGGCATGCTGCAATTCATGGGGTCACAAAGAGTCGGACACGACTGAGAGACTGAGAGACTGAACTGATCCTTCACTGTGGAGTAGCTATTCAGTTACTTCTCAGGTTCTTTTCAGAGTAAATCGTTCCATATATATATGTATATTTTCTATGACTATGGGAGGAAGTGAGTTCAGGATTATACTTTGCCATCTTCAACACCTCCTCCCACAGGGTGTCTTTTTCAGCAGTTACTGATTCAATCAAGTCTGTGATGCCAAACTCAAGTAACAATGTTATATTTGAAACAAAAAAGAAAAGGTGACCAACCCTTAGGTGGTATATTATAGTATATACCATATATTTTTTGACAATCTACATCAGCATTTAAGGTTTAGTTACAAAAAAGAAAAAAGTTGATTGTATAACTGGTACTGTGCCAACTCTGCCATCAAAATCACAAAAAATAAAACTGGAAAAAAGATGAAACAACTGGTTTTAGATGTTGGGTAATTAATAGCATAGACTGTGCTTGCTAAAAGAATGTTGACCTATGTTTCTCTTGTATTTTTACCTCTAAGCACTTTTCAGACTCTTATTTAGAGGCAAGGAACCCAAGCAAAGCATGGCAATATATTTAAACTGAGGACACAGAGATTGGATTTCAAGAAGGCATAAGCAGTTGACATTTATGAGGCAGAGTACATGATAATAGAAATCTATGTACAAAAAGATCATATGGGGCACTCAGTAGGGACTATTAAAGTTCACATGTTAAGAGGATAGATAAGTAAAGGCATCTCAAAACCTACGTTAAGCAAGTTTAAAAACAAGCTTCAAAGAGATTAAGATAATCTGCAAGGAAAATTCCTGTATGTTGGAACAAATTGGGATATTCTTTAAAACAAGACAACAAAATCCAAACTCAAAAATAGAAAACTCATGGTGTCAGATATCCAAACCAAATTTTTTGATATGCCAGGATGCAAAGAAATGAAACTCTTAGGTAAGAAAAAAGTTAGTTTATAGAAAGAGACGCAGAAATGNTGATAGCATCTCTTTAGGCTCTAAAACAGTTTTTACAAACAGATTCAAAGACTTAAAAGGTGCCATTAACATAAAGAAGAAAGTAACATTATCTAAAAAAAAAAAAAAGAGTAAATGAAAATTCTGAAGTGAAAATGAAGGAAACATTGGATGGTTTTGACATCAAATCAGACATTGCAGGAAAAAAAGTGAGAAAATTTGAAGCCAGAAAAATAGAAACTATCCAAAATGAAGCACACATTCACAGGCACAGACACACAAAGTTAAAAGAAATTACCAAAGCAGCTGTAACCTGTGGGACAAGATAAACTGGCCTAACACACATATATTTGGTGTTTAGGGTGGCGGAGGCAGAAAAAAATTAAGGGATAATGGCCAAAATATTTCCAAATTTAATAACACATAAAACTACAACTCCAAGAAGTTAAACCCTAAGAGGAATAAATGCAAAGAAAACCATAACAGGCATATAATAATCAAATTGTTCCATATCAGTAAGAAGAAAACCTGAAAATAAGCTTGAGGGAAGAAACATTGCATAAAGAAGAACAGAGATAAAAAATTAATACTGACTTTGCATTAAAAAGAATGGAAGCCAGAGGCCATGGAACAATAAATTGCCATAATGAAATTTTTTAAACTATTAAATTAGAATTCTATAGCCAGGAAAATTATCCTTCAAAGACAAAGGCAAAATAAATATAGACATACTTAGGAGATGTGTGGGTTCAGTTGCAGATTGCTTTGATAAAATGAATATCTCAATAAAATGAGTCATAGAAACTTTTTTGGTTTTTGTGTACATATGAAGTTATTTTTACACTATTAAGTGTAAAAAACAATGTACAGGATCAGATCAAGACCACAGGGTAGGATGACATGAAGCTCAATCCCCCCACCATGAACGTGTCAAAAATACATTTATAATTCTCACTGAAAACTAGCTGGAGACTGGCAGAGTCCTATACAACCAAGACTATAACAAAGAGCCACAGAGAATTGTGTAGAAAGGGAAAGAAGTAATCAAGTTGGGGCGTACGTCCCTAGGAGAGGACTTGAGAGGAAAAGGGAGATTACATGAGTGGAGAGATTGTCCCTGGGGAGTCAACAATTAAATCCTCATACTGGATGCCCCAGCCCTGGCATTCAACAATGGAAAGAGAAGCCTCCCTGGCTGGTTAGAAGGCCAGTGGGACTAACAGAAAGACTATGGTAAGCCTGGATTCTATTCATGAGGGACACACAAATGCTTATTGGCTCCTGAAATAGGGCAAAGAGAGTCAATTGAGAATGCACAAGTGGCTATCTAGTTTCCTGCAGAACCCCCAGCTCTTTCTTCAGCCTGAGAGAAATGAATATTCCAGTCCTTCGTGCATCATGTCACAGATTCACACTACAGTGAGGGTAATCATGAAGGAGGAAAAGATTTCAGCTGTGAGATGCTAAGATGGCTCAAACCTGAAGTGGTGTCTGAACAGGGTAGGAGGGTCATTACTGATCATTAAAGAGGTGGTAGGTGGTATATCAGCAGTAGTCTGAATCACTGACAGTGGCCTACCTATGCCCCAACACTTGCTGAGTGAGCATGCCAGCCTTTCTTACTCCAGTGCTGCTTTCCTCTGGGGTTAGGGTAACAGCTCTGGATAGAGCCATAGCACACACTTAAAGGAAAGTGAATTAGCTCAGACCTAACTCTCAGGAGTTCTACTCCAGCTACTTGAGAACTGGCATTCTCCCTGATAGGGTAGTGATGACAACTGAGCATAGGGAAGCGTTGTCTTACATTTGGCTCCAGCCCAAGCCTCTCCATCTTCAGTCTCATCTCCTACCAATGTGTCAATTTCTGCACATCCTGAGGAAAGATGTGACTTGTGATTATGTCAAATTCTGCTCTCCAGCAAAGCCACTGGGTACACATAGACTGTATAGGGATGCTCCCACATGAGAACCTCCACCTCCCTCTTCAGAACTGCCATAGGTGTTTGACCTAATTTCATAGAGGCAGAGAAAGATAAGCAAAATAGGAAGACAGACGTATTTATCTCAATTGAAACAGCAAGAGAAAGTCCCCCCAAAACAATTAATAAAACAGAAATAAACAACTTATGAGATTAAGAACTTAACACATTAGCAAAAGAATGCTAACTGAATTAAGGAGAAAAATAGATGAGCACAATGAGAATATTAACAGGGAACTAGAAAATATAAAAATGGACCAGTATAAAGTGAAGAATAACTAAAATGAGAAATGCACTAGAAGGAATGAGTGTTGGACTAGGTGATCCAGAAAAATGCTTAAGTATTCTCGAAGTTAAACAATGGAAAACACCCAATCAGAAGAGCAAAAAGGAAAACAAGTGAAAAAATTAAACATTTAGTGGGTCATTAGGATGACATCACATGTACCAACATTGACATGATTGGGTCTCAGAATGAAAAGAGAGAGGAGTGTGTCAAAAATATATTTAATGAAATTATGGCTTAAAAGTTCTCAAGCCTGAAGAAGAAAATAGATATTCAGGTACAGGAAGCACAGGGGGTCCTAAATAAGATGAACCAAAATGGGCCCACAATAAGACATATAATTAAAATGTCAAATGTGAAAGGTAAATAATATTCTAAAGGCAGCAAGAGAAAAAGTCAGATACAAGGGAACTCACTTAGGGCTATTAGCTGATTCTTCTGCACAAAATTTACAAGCCAGAAGAGAGTAGCATGATATTCTTAAACTGCTGAAAGAAAAACACCTGCAACCTAGGATACGTTACCAGCAAGACTATCAGTTAGAACTGAAAGACAGATAAAGACTTCTCATATAAGCAAAACCTTTAAAAAAAAAAAAAAAAACTCATCAATACTAAACAAATCCTAGAAGAAATATTAAAGGGTCTTCCCTAGTAGACAACAAAAAGCTATAACAAGAAGGATACACTGTTAGAAAGGAAAATTCCCACTAGTAAAAGCAAATATAAATTGAGCCTGTGGATCAACCACTTAAATAAACTAGTATGGAGATTAAATGACAAAATTGTAAAGTCAACTATAACTAACAATCATTAAAAGGATAAACATGAAGATGTAATATATGACATCAAAAGACAAACTGTCCTGGACTCCCTTGATGGTCCACTGGTTAAGAATCAACCTGCCAATGCAGGGGACACAGGTTCCGTTCCTAGTCAGGGAAGATTCCACATGACATGGGGCAGCTAAGTCCATGCACCACAATAACTGAGTCCATGCTCAAAAGCCCAAAAACCACAACTGTTGAGCCCATATGCCACAACAACTGAAGCCTGTGTTCCCTTGAGTCCATGTTCCACAGCAAGAGAAGCCACTGCAATGAGAAGTTTGTGCACGCACTGCAATTAGAGAGTAGCCCCTCCTCACCACAACTAGAGAAACCCAAGCACAGCAACAAAAACCCAGCATAGCCAAAAATAATAAAAATCAATAAACTTTTAAAAGTTAGAAAATAATAATTTTTAAAAGGCAAAAGTGTGGAGGGAGTAAAAAACATAGATCCTGTAGAATGCATTTGAACTTAAAAAATCATCTGCTTAAAATGAATGAATATAGTTGTAGGTCAACTAACTATGGGTCAAAAGAATTGTATTCAACTGTACTCAGAAAATTATAGGATTCAAAGAAATCAAAGGTGACACAAACAAGTGAAGAAATATACCATGTTCTTGGATTGGAAGAATCGATAATGTGAAAATTACTACCACCCAAAGCAATCTATAGATTCAGTGCAATCCCTATAAAATTACCCATGGCATTTTTCATAGAATTAGAACAAAAAATTTCACAATTTGTATGGAAACATAAAATATTGATAAAGAAAAAAATGAATTGGAGGAATCAACCTTCCTGACTTCAGACTATACTACAAAGTCCTTAAGACAGTATGGTACTGACACAAAAACAGAAATATAGAAAAATGGAACAAGATAGAAAGCCCAGAGAGAAACCCACACACTTATGAGCAACTATCTTTGACAAAGGAGGCAAGCATATACAATGGAGAAAAGACAACTCTTCAATAAATAGTGATGGGAAAACTGGACAGATACATGTAAAAGAATGAAATGAGAACACTTTCTAATACCATACACAAAAGTAAACTCAAAATAGATTAAAGACTTAAATGTAAGGCCAGAAACTCTAATAAGGCTCTTAGAGGAAAACATAGGCAATACACTCTTTGACATATATCACAGCAAGATCCTCTTTGACCCACCTCCTGGTAGCTCAAACAGTAAAGAACCTGCCTGCAATGCAGGAGACCTGAGTTTGATCCCTGGGTAGGAAAGATCCCCTGGAGAAGAGAATGGCAACCACTGAAGTAATCCAGTGTTCTTGCCTGGAGACTTTGGGGACAGAGGAGCCTGGCAGGCTACCATCAATGAGCTTGCAAAGAGTCAGACACAACTGAGTGACTAACACACACACAACACGAGTAATGGAAATCAAAACAAAAATAAACAAATGGGACTTAAACTTAAGAGCCTTTCCACAGCAAAGGAAACTATAAGCAAGATTAAAAGACAACCCTCAGAATGGGAGAAAATTGCAAGTGAAACAACTGACAAAGTATTAATTTCCAGAATATATAAGCAGCTCATACAGCTCAGCATCAGGAAAACAGCCCAATCCAAACTGCGCAGAAGACCTAAACAGATGCTTCTTCAAAGAAGACATACAGATGACTAACCAACACATGTAAAGATGCTCAACATCACTCATTATTATGAGAAATGCAAATCAAAACTACAATGAGGTTAGTTACCTCATTCTCACACCAGTTAGAATGGCAGTCATAAAAAAATACAAACAATAAATGCCAGAGACGGTGGGGAGAAAAGGAACCCACTTGTACTGTTGGTGGAAATGTAAATTGATAATGCCACTATGGAGAACAATATAGAGATTCCTTAATAATCTAGGAATAGAATTACCATATGACTCAACAGTCCCACTACTGGGCATGTAGAAAAACCATAACTGAAAGAGACGCGTGTACTCCAATGTTTGTTGCAGCACTTTTTACAGAAGCTAGGACATGGAAGCAACCTAAATATTCATTGACAGATGAATGGATAACAAAGTTGTGGTACATGTATACAATAGAATATTACTCAGCCATAAAAGGAACACATTTGAGTCAGTCCTGTTATACAGAGTGAAAAAAGTCAGAAAGAGAAAACCAAATGTATGTTAATACATCTATGTGGAATAGAAATATGGTACTGATGAGTCTATTTTCAGGGCAGCAATGGAGATGCAAACAGAGAACAGACTTGTGGTCACAGTGGGGAAAGGAGAGGGTGGGACAAATTGAGAGAGTAGCATGGAAACATAAGTTACCATATGTAAAATAGATAAGCAGTGGAAGTTTGTTCTATGATGCAGTGAACTCAAATCAGGTACTCTGTGACAACCTAGGGGGTGGGAGGTGGAAGGGAGGTACAAGAGGCTTGGGACATATGTATATCTATGGCTGACTCAAGCTGATGTTTGGCAGAAACCAACATAATATTGTAAAGTAATTATTCTCCAGTAAAAAATTTAAAAATAATAATATTTTTAAAAGACAAAATGTGGGGGTAAGGAGTAAAAACAAGTAGATCCTATAGAATGTGTTTGAACTTAAAAAATCACCTGCTTAAAATGACTGAATATAGTTGTAAGTCAACTTATGGGTCAATTTATATGAACCCATAACTAACCACAAAACAAAAACCAAGAATAGAGATTCAAAAACTATAAAGAATGAAATACAAGCATACCGGAAAAGAAAAATCAAACTACAAGCATAGTCTGAAGTCATGGAGCAGGATTCCTCCAGTTTGCTTTAACTTTTCAGGGTCTTTTGTGTTTCCATACATATTTTTTTTAATTGTTCTAATTCTGTGAAAAATGCCATGGGTAATTTGATTGGGATTGCACTGAATCTGTAGATTACTTTGGGTGGTAGTCATTTCCACAATATTGATTCTTCCAATCTAAGAACATGGTATATTTCTCGATCTTTTTGGTCAACTTTGATTTCTTTCATTAGTATCTTATAATTTTCTGTGTACAGATCTTTTGCCTCCTTAGATTTATTCCTAGGTATTTTGCCGGGGTCCAGCCCCAGTGGAACCAGGGTGATTCAAAGGAGAGACGGAGTAGGCGAGGAAAAAACTTATATAGAAATATAAAGGAGATTAGAAGAAATAGTATAGTAGGAAAATTAAGTGGAGAAAAGAGGCTGAATAACTTGGTTTACGGGGAAGGCCAATAAAGCTCCAGACAAGGAGCTTGCACCATCTACGTGGGGCCGCCGGTGCCCGCTTGAATAGCGGAGAGTGCCCCACCTTGGGCACTCTCTCTTATGGATCTTAGGGCCAGGGCAAGTAAGTAGACTTGGTGAGCCGCCCATTCCAGATGGGAATTCAGCCTGAAGTTAGAGTAAAGAGGAGAAGGAAGGAGAGGAGAAAAGGGTGTGAGAAAGAGACATGGGGGGAGCCAGATTCCCAAGAAACTAGGCTGAGACACTAGTCCGGAAAACTGGTCCCATCCTTTTATTGTTCAAGGGGCTATTTATATCTTTGATAATACATGGAGATCAATGGGTAACACAAAGTTATGCAGCGTTAGCAGTTTAGACTCTTATCAAAACCAGGCTTTTCTCTCTGCATACCTGACTGCAAACACAAGTCTTAGGTTATTTACATCATCTTCCGCCAAAAGGGCCAATTAACATTTTACAACCTTTTTTCTGATAAGGGTTTGTCAACCAGAAGACTTATTTGTGTTGATCTTCCCAAAGTTTGGCGCCGCTCTCAGAAAGCACTAAATAAAGTCACATTCTTACATAGCAAAGATACAACAATTTATAACAAGCGAAAGGAGTACAGTGATTTATAACAAAAGAAAAGTAAACTCAAAAGTCTAGTGTTGCTAACATCAAAACTACTATATATCTTTTTCCATACCCCGTTTACATTGATTAACATCTTCCCAGGTGCCTAAAAGATAAAGAATATGGAGGCCTGGCAGCAATCATTGAATCAACAGTGAAAACCCGTCACCAATATGGTTTTTAACTCTTTAGAAAAGGCTCTGTATCTTTAAGATGCTTTCAAGCTTTGTGCCTCTCCTGGTTGGGGGATGCAAGCAATTCACAAGCTGTAAGGGGTCCGGGAACTTGTTAGGCAAGCTAGAGAACTACTAGAGGAGGTTTAACAGAAACATCCCTTTCAAATGCAGAAGACCAAAGCTTAGAGATGACTTTTTCTGGAGTGTATTAGAAGAGTAGAGAAGCAGGAACAAAAGCCGGCAGATTCTTAATTTTGGGGGGGGTTGGATGCTCAGGAAATTCCAGGGGGGAAACCTGAAGCCGTCACATCCTTGCGTTTGTCAGGCTTCCTCCCACATGACCTTGTCACGGGTGGAATTCCTCACACTGGCTTCCGGCAGTATTTTATTCTTATTGTTGCAATGCTAAATAGGATTGTTTCATTAATTTCTCTTTCTGATCTCTCATTGTTAGTGTAAAGGAATGCAAGAGATTTTTATGTATTAATTTTTTATCCTGTATCCTTACCAAATTCATTGATGATCTCTAGTAGTTTTCTGGTAACATCTTTAAGATTTCCCGTGTATAGTATCATATTAACTGCAAACAGTAATGGTTTCATTTCTTGTTTTCCAATTTGGATCTCTTTTGTTTCTTTTTCTTCTCTGATTGCCATGGCTAGGACTTCCAAAACTATGTTGAATAATATTGGCAAGAGTGACTTTCTAAAATGAGGCATCACCTCACATCAGTCAGAATGGCCATCATTGAAGAAATCTATACATAATAAATTCTGGAGAGTGTGTGGAGAAAAGGGAACCTTCCTACACTGGTGATAGGAATGTAAATTTTCAGCTACTATGAAGAACAGCATGGAGGTTCCTTAAAAAACTAAATATAAAACTATCATATGAACCAGCAACCCCACTCCTGGGCATATACCCAGAGGAAGCAATAATTCAAAAAGATACATGCACCCCAGTGTTCAGTTCAGTCACTCAGTTGTGTCTGACTTTTTACAACTGCATGGACTGCAGCATGCCAGGTGTCCCTATCCATCACCAAATCCCAGAGCTTGCTCAAACCCATGTCCATTGAATCAGTGATGCCATCCAACCATCTCATCCTCTGTTATCCCCTTCTCCTCCTGCCTTCAATCTTTCCCAGCATCAGGGTCTTTTCCAATGAGTCAGTTCTTCACGTCAGGTGGCCAAAGTATTAGTGCTTCAGCCTCAGCATCAGTCCTTCCAATGAATATTTAGGACTTAATTCCTTTAGGATTGACTGATTTGATCTCCTTGCAGTCCAAGGGACTCTCAATAGCCAGGACATGGAAGCAACCTAAATGTCCATCAACAGAGGAATGGACAAAGAAGAAGAAGAAGAAGAAGAAGAAGATGATGATGATGATGATGATGTGTGTGTGTGTGTGTGTGTGTGTGTGTGTGTGTATGATGTATATTATTCAGCCCTAAAAAAGTGAACAAAATGATATCATTTATAGCAACATGAATGGACAATTCATACTGAGTGAAGTAAGTCAGAAACAGAAAGAGAAATAGCATGTGATATCACTTATATGTAGAATCTAAAAAGAAAAGAGTACAAATGAACTTGTTTACAAAACAGAAGTAGAGATACTGATGTAGAAAAATTATGGTTAAAAGGGATAAGTTGAGGGATGGATAAATTAGGAGACTGGGATTAACACTACTTTATATAAAATAGATAAGTAATAAGAACCTGCATAAGAAGAGGGAATTCTACTCAATAACGTGTAGTAGCCTATATGGGGACATAACTCATTTGTATATGTATAATTGATTCACTTTGCCTGTATACCTGAAACACAACATTACAATTATACTCCAATAAATAGCTTTAAAAA
>SJYQ01001039.1:641160-651409 GCA_006410935.1 Redunca redunca
CAATACAGAAGCACCTAAATATGTAAAAGAAATATAAACTGACATATAGGGAGAAATAGACAACACAGTAATTGTAGAGAATTTTAACCCATCATTTATATCAGTGGACAGATCATCCAGATGGAAAATCAGTAAGGCAGAAGTGGTCTTAAATGTCACCATACACCAGTTGGACTTTACATCTATAGGACATTCCATCCAAAAACAGCAGAATAGACATTCTTTTCAAGTGCTTACAGAAAATTCTCCAGTACAAATCACATGCTAGGGTACAAAAGTCTCAACAAACTTAAGAGGATAGAAATAATATCAAGCATTTCTTCTGAACAATAGTATGAAATTAGAAATCAGTTACAGGAAGAAAATGGGAAAAGCACAATCATTTGAAGACTAAACAAAATGGTACTAAAAAAATCGTGGGTCAATGAAAATTCCAAAGAGGATTATGATAAAATACTTGAGACAAATGAAAAGGAAGCACAACTTCCAAAATCTTGCAGAGTATAATAAAAGCAATTCTAAAAGGAAAGTTTATAGTGATACAGATTTATCTCAAGAAACAGGAAATTTTTCCAATTAAACAACCTAACCTTTCACATAAATGAATTATTAAAAGAAAGACAATGCCCAAAGTCAGCTTAAGGAAAGAAATAATAAAGAATGGAGGAAATAAAATAGAGACCAAAGAAAAAACAATAGAAAAGATCAAGGAAATAAACAGCTGGATTTTGAAATGATAAACAGATTTTAAAATCTGTAGATAGTCTCATCAATAAGAAAAGAGTGGACCTGAAAGCCCAAATAGAAATGAAAGAGGAGAAATAACCATCAATACCACAGAGATACAAAAAAATCAGGAAAACATTACAAAAAGTAATATGTCAACAAATTGGACAACCTAGAAGAAATGGACAAAATTCTTGCAACATACAACTTTCTAAAATCAGGAAGAAATAGACAATCTGAACAAAATATATCACTACTAGTGAAACTGAATTTGCAATTAAAAATAAAAAACTCCCAGAAAAAAAAAAAAAAATTCAGACCCAGATGGCTTCACAAGGGAATTCTTCCAAACAATACAGAAAAGCTAATATCTTTCTTAAACTAGTGCAGAAAATTGAAGAGTAGGGAACACTCTCAAAGTTATCTACAAAGCAACCACTACCTTGATACCAGACGAAGACACTACAAAAAATGGAAAATTTCAGTCCAATACTTCTGATGGAAATAGATGCAAAAAAATCCTTACCAAAATATTAGCACACCAATCCAACAATATACCCAAAAGGTATGATACACCATGAGCAAGTAGGATTTTCCAGGGATTATTAAACTTTTACACCAGGGAGCAAAGGTGGTTCAGTATTCACAAAATGATGTGATACACTATATTAACAAAACAAAGGATAAAAGCACATGATCATCGCAATAGATACCATAAAAACATTTGACAAAATTCAACATCCATTCATAATTAAAACCTCTCAAATTGTGTATAGAGGGAACAAATCTCAACATATTGAAGGTCGTTTATGACAAACCCATAGCAAACATCATACTCAATGGTGGAAATCTAAAACTTTATAATAAAGAAGAAGACAAAGAACAAATAATTTTAAAATTTATATGGAACCACAAAAGACCCAGAATTACCACGGCAATCTTGAGAAACAAAAAATAAAGCTGTTGGTATCACAATCCCTGCCTCAGCCTATATTACAAAGCTATAGTACTGACACTAAAACAGACATATTGATCAATGGAACAGAACAGAGAGCCCAGAAATAAACCTAGGCACTTATGAAGTGAAGTGCAGTCGCTCAGTCGTGTCTGACTCTTTGCGACCCCATGGACTGTAGCCTACCAGGATCCCCTGTCCATGGGATTTTCCAGGCAATAGTACTGGAGTGGATTGCCATTTCCTTCTCCAGGGGATCTTCCTGACCCAGGGATCAAACCCAGGTCTCCTGCCTTGTAGACAGACACTTTACCGTCTGAGCCACTACTTATAGTCAATTTATCTATGACAAAGGAGGCAAGAATACTTAATGGAGAAAAAACAGTCTCTTCAATAATTCCAACTTGGAAAACTGTACAACTACATGTAAGCAAATGAGATCACATCATTTCTTCACATCATGTACAAACAAACTCAAAGTGTATTAAATGCCTAAATGTAAACTGAAATCACAAAGTTCCTAGAAGAGAACATAGTCAGAACACTCTTTGACATAAATTATAGCAATCTTTTTTATCTGTCTTTTCAGGCAAGGAAAATATAAACAAACATAAACAAATAGGTCTTAATTAAACTTAAAAACTTTTGCACAGCAACAGAAATCATTGACAAAAATGAAATTACAGTCTACAGAATGAGAGAAAATAGTTGCCAATAATATGACCAATAACGGGTTAATATCCAAAATATATAAATATCTCACAAAACTCAATATCAAGACACCAAACAACCCAATTAAAATATAGGTGGAAGATTTAGACATTTTTCCAGAGATATACAGATGGCCAGCAAGCACATAAAAAATATGCTCAAGATTACTAATCAGAAATGCAAATCAAAGCCACGAGCTATCACTTCACACCTGACAGAATGGCTGTCATCAAAAAGTCTAAAAATAACAAATGTTGGTGATGATGTGGAGAAAAGGGCGCCATCATGCACTGTGGAATCGTAAACTGGTGCAGCCATTATGAAAAACAGTATAGAGTTTCCTCAAAGAGAAAAAAAAGAAAAAGCAGAACAACTGTATGAGCCAGAAATTCCACTATAGGTATATATCCAAAAAAAAAAAAAGCAAACAAACAAATCTAAAAATACTAATTTGAAAAGATTCATACACCTTAATTTCATTGGAAGCAACCTAAGTGTCTATCCACAGATGAATAGATAAAGAAGGTATGATACACACAAACTCACACACAGGAAAATTACTCAGTCCTGAAAATGAATGAAATTATGGACCTAGAAAGTATTATGTTCAGTGATATGTCAGGCACAAAATAACAATTATGTTATCACTTATATATGGAATCTATAAAATAAAAGCAACAAATATATATAACAGAAAAATACAGATAGGGAAAAGTGAGAAGAGTGAAGTTGGAATGTGCAAAATATAGGTATGGGATTAAGAGACACAAACTACTAGGTATTGCCAAGACACATTCTAATCAAACTAACAAAGACTAAACACAAAGAAAAATATTAAAAGCAGCAAGGAAGAAGCAGCAAGTAACATACAAGGGAAACCCCATTCGCTTAACAGCTGTTCTTTCAGCAGAAACTCTGCAGGCCAGAACGAATGGCAGGATATATTTAAAGTACTAAAAGGGAAAAATCTACCACTGACACCACTGTACCCGGCAAGGATCACATTCAAAATTGATGGAGAAATAAAAAGCTTTTCAGACAAGCAAAAGTTAAGAGAATTCAGTACCACCAAACCAGCTTTACAACAAATGTGAAACGGACTTAAATAGTCAAGAAATACAACAGAAAAAAAAAAAATCTACAAAATCAACCCCAAACAATTAGAAAATGGCAATAGGAATAATTACCAATAATTACTTTAAATAGAAATGGATTAAATGCTCCAACCAAAAGACACAGACTGGCTGAATGGATACAAAAACAAGACCCATATATATGCTATCTATAAGAAAACCACTTCAGACTTCATACAGATTGAAAGTGAGAAGATGGAAAAATATATTCCATGCAAATGGGAAGCAAAAGAAAGCTGGAGTAGCAATCCTCATATCAGACAAAACTGACCTTAAAATAGAGAAGATTACAAGACATAAGGCAGGACACTACAAAATGATCAAGGGATCAATCCAAGAGGAAGACATAACAATTAAAGGCTATGGTTTTACCAGTGGTCATATATGGATGCGAGAGCTGGAGTGTGAAGAAGGCTGAGCGCTGAAGAATTGATGCTTTTGAACTGTGGTGTTGGAGAAGACTCTTGAGAGTCCCTTGGATTGCAAGAAGATCCAACCAGGCCATTCTAAAGGAGATCAGCCCTGGGTGATCTTTGGAAGGAATGATGCTAAAGCTGAAACTCCAGTTTGGCCCCCTCGTGCGAAGAGTTGACTCATTGGAAAAGACTCTGATGCTGGGAGGGATTGGGGGCAGGAGGAGAAGGGGATGACAGGGGATGAGATGGCTGGATGGCATCACCGACTCGATGGACGTGAGTTTGAGTGAACTCCGGGAGATGGTGATGGACAGGGAGGCCTGGCGTGCTGCGATTCATGGGGTCACAAAGAGTCGGACACGACTGAGTGACTGAACTGAACTGACTGATGCACCCAACACAGGAGCACCTCAATACGTAAGACAAACACTAATGAACATAAAAGGAGAAATCAACAGTAACCAAATAATAGTAGGAGACTTTAACAACCCACTCACACCAATGAACAGATCATCACAACAGAAAATTAATAAGGAAACATAAGTATTAAATGATACATTAGATGAGATGGATCTCATTGATATCTTCAGGACATTTCATTCAAATGCAGAATACATCTTCTTCTCAAGTGCACATGGAACATTCTCCAGAATAGACCACATCTTGTGTCACAAATAAAACCTCAGTAAATTAAAAAAAATTGAAATTGTATCAAGCATCTTCTCAAACCACAATGCTAGGAGACTAGATATCAATTACAAGAAAAAAACTGTAAGAAACACAAACACATGGAGATTAAACAACATGCTTCTAAATAACCAATGGGTTACTGAAGATATCATAAGAAAATTCAAAAAATTTCTAGAAACAAATGACAATGAAAACACAACTCAAAACCTATGGGAGACACCAAAAGCAGTTCTAAGAGGGAAGATTATAGCAATACAATCCTACCTCAAGAAACAAGAAAACCATTGAATAGACAACCTAACTTTACACCTAAAGCAACTGGAGAAAGAAGAAGAAAAAAGCCCCAAGATTCGTAGAAGGAAAGAAATCATAAAGAGCTGAGCAAAAAGAAATGAAAAAGAAATGAAAGAAATAATAGTAAAGATTAATAAAACTAAAAGCTGGTTCTTTGAAAAGATAAACAAAATTGACAAACACTTGGCCAGACTTATCAAGAAAAAAGAGTCAAACAACAAAATTAGAAACGAAAAAGGAGAGGTTACAACAGATGATCCAGAAGTACAAAGGATTATAAAAGACTATTATGAACAACTATATGGCAATAAAATAGATAACCTGGAAGAAATGGACAGATTCTTAGAAAAGTTCCATCTTCCAAGACTGAGCCAGGAAGAAACAGAAATTATGAACAACCAATTACAAGCACTGAAATTGAAGCTGTGATCAAAATTCTCCCAGTAAACAAAACTCCAGGACCAGATGGCTTCACAGGAGAATTCTATCAAACATTTAGAGAAGAGCTAATGCCTGTCCTTCTAAAATTTTTCAAAAAATTGCAGATGAAGGAACACTTCCAAACGCATCTACGAGGCCACCATCACCCTGATACCAAAACCAGACAAAGAAAACACACAAAAAAAGAACACTACAGGCCAATATCACTGATGAACATAGATGCAAAAATCCCCAGCAAAATTTTAGCAAACAGAATTCAGCAACACATCAAAAAGCTTATACACCATGATCAAGTTGGGTTTATTCCAGGGATGCAAGGATTCTTCAGTATACACAAATCAATCAGTATGGTATACCATATTAACAAGTTGAAAGATAAAAACCATTTGATCTTCTGAATAGATGCAGAAAAAGCATTGACAAAATTCAGCACCTATTTATGATTAAAACTCTTTGAAAAATGGGCATAGAAGGAACCTACCTCAACATAGTAAGGGCCATATATGATAAACCTACAGCAAACATTATCCGTAATGGTGAAAAACTGAAAGTATACCCCCTAACATCAGGAATGAGACAAGGGTGTCCGCTTTCACCACTATTATTCAACATAGTTCTGGAAGTCCTAGCTAAAGCAATCAGGGAAGAAAAAGAAATAAAAGGAATCCAGATCAAAAAAGAAGTAAAGCTCTCAGTTTTACAAATGACATGATACTGTACATAGAAAACCCTAAACATGGTATCAGAAAAGTACTAGAGCTAATCAATGAATTTAGCAAAGTTGCAGGACACAAAATCAATACACAGAAGTCACTTGCATTTCTATATACTACAAATGAAAAATCAGAGCAATTAAGAAATCAATTCCATTCACCACTACAACAAAAAGAATTAAATATCTAGGAATAAACTTACCTAAGGAGACAAATAACCTGTACACAGATTTATAAGACATTTATGAAAGAAATCAAAGATTACATAAACAGATGGCAAGATATTCCATGTTCCTGGGTAGGAAGAATCAATTTTGTGAAAACGACTATACCACCAAATAAAATCTACAGATTTAATGCAGTCCCTATCAAATTATCAAACATTTTTCACATAATTAAAACAAATAATTTCACAATTCATATGGAAAACACAAAGGACCCCAGATAGCCAAAGCAGTCTTCAGAAAGAAGAATGGAGCTGGAGGAATCAACCTTCCTGACTTCAGGTTATACTACCAAGCTACAGTCATCAAGAGAGTATGGTCAGTTCAGTTCAGTAACTCAGTCGTGTCTGACTCTTTGCAACCCCATGAATCGCAGCATGCCAGGCCTCCCTGTCCATCACCAACTCCCCTGAGTTCACGCGGACTCGCGTCTATCCAGTCAGTGATGCCATCCAGCCATCTCATCCTCGGTCGTCCTCTTCTCCTCCTGTCCCCAATCCCTTCCAGCATCAAAGTCTTTTCCAATGAGTCAACACTTCACATGAGGTGGCCAAAGTACTGGAGTTTCGGCTTTAGCATCATTCCTTCCAAAGAAATCCCAGGGCTGATCTCCTTCAGAATGGACTGGTTGTATCTCCTTGCAGTCCAAGGGACTCTCAAGAGTCTTCTCCAACACCACAGTTCAAAAGCATCAATTCTTTGGCACTCAGCCTTCTTCACAGTCCAACTGTCACATCCATACATGACTACTGGAAAAACCATATCCTTGACTAGACAGACCATAGTCAGCAAAGTAATGTATCTGCTTTTGAATATGCTATCTAGGTTAGTCATAACTTTTCTTCCAAGGAGTAAGCGTCCTCTGATTTCATGGCTGCAATCACCATCTGCAGTGATTTTGGAGCCCCCCAAAATAAAGTCTGACACTGTTTCCACTGTTTCCCCATCTATTTCCCAGGGAATGATGGGACCAGATGCTATGATCTTCGTTTTCTGAATGTTGAGTTTTAAGTCAACTTTTTTGCTCTCCTCTTTCACTTTCATCAAGAGGCTTTTTAGCTCCTCTTCACTTTCTGCCATAAGGGTGGTGTCATCTGCATATCTGAGGTTATTGATATTTCTCCTGGCAATCTTGATTCCAGCTTGTATTTCTTCCAGCCCAGCATTTCTCATGATGTACTCTGCATATAAGTTAAATAAGCAGGGTGACAATATACAGCCTTGACGGACTCCTTTTCCTATTTGGAACCAGCCTGTTGTTCCATGTACAGTTTGAACTGTTGCTACCTGGCCTGCATATAGGTTTCTCAAGAGGCAGGTTAGGTGGTCTGGTATTCCCATCTCTTTCAGAATTTTCCACAGTTTATTGTGATCCACACAGTCAAAGGCTTTGGCATAGTCAATAAAGCAGAAATAGATGTTTTTCTGGAACCTTCTTGATTTTTCAATGATCCAGCAGATGTTGGCAATTTGATCTCTGGTTCCTCTGCCTTTTCTAAAATCAGCTTGAACATCAGGGAGTTCATGGTTCACATATTGCTGAAGCCTGGCTTGGAGAATTTTGAGCATTACTTTACTAGCATGTGAGATGAGTGCAATTGTGCGGTAGTTTGATCATTCTTTGGCATTGCCTTTCTTTGGAATTGGAATGAAAACTGATCTTTTCCAGTCCTGTGGCCACTGTTGAGTTTCCCAAATTTGCTGGCATATTGAGTGCAGCACTTTCACAGCATCATCTTTCAGGATTTGAAATAGCTCAACTGGAATTCCATCGCTCCACTAGCTTTCTTCATAGTGATTCTTTCTAAGGCCCACTTGACTTCACATTCCAGGATGTCTGGCTCCAGATGAGTGATCACACCATCGTGATTATCCAGGTCATGAAGATACTTTTTGTAAAGTTCTTCTGTGTATTCTTGCCACCTCTTCTTAACGTCTTCTTCTTCTGTTAGGTCCATACCATTTCTGTCCTTTATCAAGCCCATCTTTGCATGAAATATTCCCTTGGTATCTCTAATTTTCTTGAAGAGATCTCTAGTCTTTCCCATTCTGCTGTCTTCCTCTATTTCTTTGCATTGATCGCTGAAGAAGGCTTTCTTATCTCTTCTTGCTATTTTTTGGAACACTGCATTCACATGCTTATATCTTTCCTTTTCTCCTTGGCTTTTCACCTCTCCTCTTTTCACAGCTATTTGCAAGCCTTCCCCAAACAGCCATTTTCCTTTTTTGCATTTCTTTTCCATGCAGATGGTCTTGATCCCTGTCTCCTGTACAATGTCACAAACCTCATTCCATAGTTCATCAGGCACTCTATCTATCAGATCTAGGCCCTTAAATCTATTTCTCACTTCCACTGCGTAATCATAAGGGATTTGATTTAGGTCATACCTGAATGGTCTAGTGGTTTTCCCTGCTTTCTTCAATTTGAGTCTGAATTTGGTAATAACGAGTTCATGATCTGAGCCACAGTCAGCTCCTGGTCTTGTTTTTGTTGACTGTATAGAGATTCTCCATCTTTGGCTGCAGAGAATATAATTAGTCTGATTTCGGTGTTGACCATCTGGTGCTGTCCATGTGTAGAGTCTTCTCTTGTGTTGTTGGAAGAGTGTGTTTGCTATGACCAGTGCATTTTCTCGGCAAAACTCTATTAGTCTTTGCCCTACTTCATTCCACATTCCAAGGCCAAATTTGCCTGTTACTCCAGGTGTTTCTTTTTTTAATTTTTAACTTTAGTTTACTGTACAATACTGTATTGCTTTTGCCAAATATTGACATGAATTCACCACGAGTGTACATGCTTTCCCAAACATGAATCCCCTCCCACCTCCCACCCCATAACATCTCTCTGGGTCCTCCCCTTGCACCAGCCCCAAGCATCCTGCATCGGACATAGACTGGCGATTCATTTCTTACATGATAGTATATGTTTCAATGCCATTCTCCCATCTCATCCCACCTTCTTCCTCTCCCCCAGAGTCCAAAAGTTCACTCTACAGATCTAAGTCACTTTTGTTGTCCTGCATACAGGGTCATCATCACCATCTTTCTAAATTCCATATATATGCGTTAGTATACTGTATTGGTGTTTTTCTTTCTGGCTTACTTCACTCTGTATAATCAGCTCCAGTTCCATCCATCTCCTTAGAACTGATTCAAATGTATTCTTTTTAATGGCTGAGTAATACTCCATTGTGTATATGTACCACTGCTTTCTTATCCATTCATCTGCTGATGGGCATCTAGGTTGTTTCTATGTCCTGGCTATTATAAACAGTGCTGCAATGAACATTGGGGTACATGTGTCTCTTTCTTTTCTGGTTTCCTCGGTGTGTATGGCCAGCAGTGGGATTGCTGGGTCATAAGGCAGTTCTATTTGCAATTTTTTAAGGAATCTCCACACTGTTCTCCATAGCAGCTGTACTAGTTTGCATTCCCACCAACAATGTAAGAGGGTTCCCTTTCCTCCACACCCTCTCTAGTATTTATTGCTTGTAGACTTTTGAATCGCAGCCATTCTGACTGGTGTGAAGTGGTACCTCATTGTGGTTTTGATTTGCATTTCTCTGATAATGAGTGATGTTGAGCATCTTTTCATGTGTTTGTTAGCCATCCGTATGTCTTCTTTGAAGAAATGTCTATTTAGGTCTTTGGCCCATTTTTTGATTGGGTCATTTATTTTTCTGGAATTGAGCTGCATAAGTTGCTTGTATATTTTGAGATTAGTTGTTTGTCAGTTGCTTCATTTGCTATTATTTTCTCCCATTCAGAAGGCTGTCTTTTCACTTTGCTTATATTTTCCTTTGTTGTGCAGAAGCTTTTAATTTTAATTAGATACCATTTCTTTATTTTTGCTTTAATTTCCAGAATTCTGGGGGGTGGATCATAGAGGATCCTGCTGTGATTTATGTCGGAGAGTGTTTTGCCTATGTTCTCCTCTAGGAGTTTT
>SJYQ01001039.1:652018-667270 GCA_006410935.1 Redunca redunca
AGGTTGGATTTATGGCCCAGGATGTGATCTATCCTGGAGAAGGTTCCGTGAGAACTTGAGAAAAAGGTGAAATTCATTGTTTTGGGGTGAAATGTCCTATAGATATCAATTAGGTCTAACTGGTCTATTGTATTATTTAAAGTTCGCATTTCTTTGTTAATTTTCTGTTTAGTTGATCTGTCCATCGGTGTGAGTGGGGTATTAAAGTCTCCCACTATTATTGTGTTATTGTTAATTTCTCCTTTCATACTTGTTAGCATTTGTCTTACATATTGCGGTGCTCCTATGTTGGGTGCATATATATTTATAATTGTTATATCTTCTTCTTGGATTGATCCTTTGATCATTATGTAGTGGCCTTCTTTGTCTCTTTTCACAGCCTTTGTTTTAAAGTCTATTTTATCAGATATGAGTATTGCCACTCCTGCTTTCTTTTGGTCTCTATTTGCTTGGAATATCTTTTTCCAGCCCTTTACTTTCAGTCTGTATGTGTCCCTTGTTTTGAGGTGGGTCTCTTGTAGGCAGCATATAGAGGGGTCTTGTTTTTGTATCCATTTAATCAGTCTTTGCCTTTTAGTTGGGGCATTCAACCCATTTACGTTTAAGGTAATTATTGATAAGTATGATCCCGTTACCATTTACTTTATTGTTTTGGGTTCGGGTTTATACATCCTTTTTGTGTTTCCTGTCTAGAGAATATCTTTTAGCATTTGTTGGAGAGTTGGTTTGGTAGTGCTGAATTCTCTCAACTTTTGCTTGTCTGTAAAGCTTTTGATTTCTCCTTCGTATTTGAATGAGATCCTTGCTGGGTACAGTAATCTGGGCTGTAGATTATTTTCTTTCATCACTTTAAGTATGTCTTGCCATTCCCTCCTGGCCTGAAGAGTTTCTATTGAAAGGTCAGCTGTTATCCTTATGGGAATCCTCTTGTGTGTTATTTGTTGTTTTTCCCTTGCTGCTTTTAGTATTTGTTCTTTGTGTTTGATCTTTGTTAATTTGATTAATATGTGTCTTGGGGTGTTTTGCCTTGGGTTTCTCCTATTTGGAACCCTCTGGGTTTCTTGGACTTGGATGATTATTTCCTTCCCCATTTTAGGGAAGTTTTCCACTATTATCTCCTCAAGGATTTTCTCATGGTCTTTCTTTTTGTCTTCTTCTTCTGGGACTCCTATAATTCGAATGTTGGAGCGTTTCATATTGTCCTGTAGGTCTCTGAGATTGTCC
Source organism: Redunca redunca (assembly GCA_006410935.1). Taxonomy (NCBI): domain Eukaryota; kingdom Metazoa; phylum Chordata; class Mammalia; order Artiodactyla; family Bovidae; genus Redunca; species Redunca redunca. The sequence goes on from SJYQ01001039.1 coordinate 653,243, forward strand.
TCATTTCTTTTAATTCGTTTTTCTTTTTTCCTTTCTGATTCATTTATTTCTACCATTCTATCTTCTATTTCACTGATCCTATCTTCTGCCTCTGTTATTCTACTATTTGTTGCTTCCAGAGTGTTTCTGATCTCATTTATTGCATTATTCATTATATATTGACTCTTTTTTATTTCTTCTAGGTCATTATTAAACCTTTCTTGCTTCTTCTCAATCCTTGTCTCCAGGCTACTTATCTGTGCTTCCATTTTGATTTCCAGATTTTGGATCATTTTCACTATCAATATTCGGAATTCTTTCTCAGGTAGATTCCCTACCTCTTCCTCTATTGTTTGGTTTGATGGGCTCTTCTCCTGTTCCTTTACCTGCTGAGTATTCCTCTATCTCTTCATCTTGGTTATATTGCTGCGTTTGGGGTGGCCTTTCTATATTCTGGGAATTTGTGGAGTTCTCTTTATTATGGAGCTTCTTCACTGTGGGTAGTGTTGNTTGTCAAGATTTCTTGGTTAGGGAGGCTTGTGTTGGAGTTCTGGTGGGTGGAGATGGGCTTCTTCTCTCTGGAGTGCACTGCAGAGGCCAGTAGTGAGTTATGAGATGTCAGTGGTTTTGGAGTAATTTTGAGCTGCCTGAATATTGAAGCTCAGGGGTGTGTTCCTGTGTTGCTGGAGAATTTGCGTGGTATGTCTTGCTCTGGAGCTTGTTGGCCCTTGGGCAGAGCTTGGTTTTAGTGTATGTATGGAAACGTTGATGAGCTCCTATTGGTTAATATTCCCTTGATTCAGGGGTTCTCTGATGTTCTCAGGCTTTCAACTTAAGCCTCCTGCTTCTGGTTTTCAGTTTTATTTTTACAGTAGCCTCTAGGCTTCTCCATCTATACAGCACTGATGAAAAAACATCTAGGTTAAAGATGAAAAGATTCTCCACATTGCGGGACACCCTGAGAGGTTCACTGAGTTACATAGAGAAGAGAAGAGGGAGGGGGTAGTTAGAGGAGACTGGAATGAGATGAGGTGGGATCAAAAGTGGAGAGAAAAAGCTAGCCAGTAATCACTTCCTTATGTGTGCTCCACAGCCTGGCCTGCTCAGAGATGTTCACAGAGTTATACAGGGAAGAGGAGAGGGAGGAAGTAGACAGGGGTGGCCAGGAGGGAAATGAAAAGGAGAGAGACAGATCCAGCCCGTAGTCAGTTCCCTAAGTGTTCTCCACCATCTGGAACACACAGAGATTCACAGAGTTGGATAGAGGAGAGAAGGGGGAGGGAAGAGCCAGAGGCCACCTGGTGGAGAAAAGGAGAGTCCAAAGGAGGAGAGAGTGGTCAAGCCAGTAATCTCGCTCTCAAGTAAAACTGGGTAGTGAGGTTTGGGTTTTTAAATGTACAAAATTGACAACAAAAACTAAAACGCAAAGATTAAAAATCTAGAGTAGAGGTTGGATTTTCAAAAATACAATATTAATGAAATGAAGAAGGAAAAAATATTTAAAAACAAGAAAACAAACAAACAAAAACAAAGCCACAAGAATTATTAAAAAACCCCATCAACAACCTCTCAAAGACTATATATGGTATTTGATTTTAAAATAGGTTGTTTTTTTTCTTTTGAAGAGAAATAGTTTCAGAAATAAAGATTAAAAGAGAAATAGAGGGCTTATCAACTTTAAAAAGTTACAAAAAAAAAAGAAAAAAAGGGAAAAAAATGGGGGGCAATGATTGTAAAAATAGTAAAGATATATCTGGCCCTTTCTCTGGAGTTGTGGGCCATGTGGGGTTACTTTTAAGGCAGTTCCCTCTGTTTAACTTCTGTTTGCTAGTCTCTTCCATGTCCGATTTCCGTCCTGGCCCGAGGGTGGGGGCGGTGGTGGACACCCCCCCCCTTTTTTTTTTTGGCTCACTTGTTCAATCGCGCTGTGGGGAGGGAGGGATGCTGCACACAAATAACACTGTCATGTGTACGCAGTGTCTCAGCCCCGCTGGGTCTGCCCCTGCTCGCGGTGCACAAACGGTTCGGGCTCTACGTTGCTCCGCCGGGAACCGTCTGAGGCCGGCCCTAGGCTGCTTGCCCCTCCCTGGTCTAAGCCACTCGGGTTTGGCGCTCAGGTATCCCCCAGAGGTGCAGATTGGGTTGGGACTGCATTTCGTGTCTTTCCCAGGTCCGAGTGTCTCAGGTGTTTGGCGAACACAGTCTCTGCAACTTGTCACATTTCTCGCCTCTGCTGCTCAGTTTTCTGGGTGTACTGCTGGCGCCTCTTGTGAGGCAGATGATGACTGACAGGCACCACCAGAAGTTTTAGCAAAGAAGCCTGCTTGCCATTTGGTAGGAAAAGTCTCTCCGGGGCTGCGATTGTCCCTTTCCAGCCCTTACGGCTCTGGCTGCCTGTCTCTGGCAGGGTATGGTCTGCAGCCAGCTACTTCTATTCTGTCCTTTGTTCTGTGTGCAGTCCTGGTGGTGTCTTATGTTCGAGCTTTTCACGTGGTTAGCTATCCCCCAGTCTGGTTTACTAGCCCAAGTTAGTTCGTTCTGGTTATGTGCCAGGCGTTCCTGCCTGATTCTTACAAAGCCCTGCAGCCTGCACCTCCCGCGCGTCCCTGCCCTGCCCTCACTTGCTAGTGGCGGATGCAGGTATCTGTGCTGCTTTTCCGCTGGGGAAGTTACTGTTGGGCTTGTATTCTGTTGGTTTTAATTATTCATATATTTATCCTTCCTGTTATGTTGCCCTCTATGCTTCCAAGGCTCGCCACTGACTCGGCAGGGAGAGTGTTTCCTGGTGTTTGGAAACCTCTCTTCTTAAAGTTCCTTTTCCTGGACGGGTTTCCCTACCCAGGATGGAGCTCCCTCCCCACCTCCTTTGTCTCTTTTTTCGTCTTTTATATTTTTTCCCTACCTGTTTTTGAAGGCAATGATCTGCTTTTCTAGGTGCCTGATGTCCTCTGCCAGCATTCAGAAGTTGTTTTGTGGAGTTTGCTCAGCATTGAAATGTTCTTTTGAGGAATTTGTGAGGGAGAAAGTGGTCTCCCCGTCCTATGCCTCCGCCATTTTTTCCCATCCCCCCTCCAGGTGTTTCTTGACTTCCTACTTTTGCATTCCAGTCCCCTAGAATGAAAAGGACATCTTTTTTGGGTGTTAGTTCTAAAAGGTCTTGTAGGTCTTCATAGAACCATTCAACTTCAGCTTCTTCAGCATTACTGGATGCAGCATAGACTTGGATTACTGTGATATTGAATGGTTTGCCTTGGAAACAAACAGAGATCATTCTGTCATTTTTGAGATTGCATCCAAGTACTGCATTTCGGACTCTTCTGTTGACCATGATGGCTACTCCCTTTCTTCTGAGGGATTCCTGCCTGCAGTAGTAGATATTATGGTCATCTGAGTTAAATTCACCCATTCTAGTCCATTTTAGTTTGCTGAGTCCTAGAATGTCGACGTTCACTCTTGCCATCTCTTGTTTGACCACTTCCAATTTGCCTTGATTCATGGACCTGACATTCCAGGTTCCTATGCAATACTGATTTTTACAGCATCAGACCTTGCTTCTATCACCAGTTACATCCGAAGCTGGTGTTATTGTTGCTTTGGGTCCATCCCTTCATTCTTTCTGGAGTTATTTCTCCACTGACCTCCAGTAGCTAATTGGGCACCTACTGACCTGGGGAGTACCTCTTTCAGTATCCTATCATTTTGCCTTTTCATACTGTTCATAGGGTTCTCAAGGCAAGAATAGTGAAGTGGTTTGCTATTCCGTTCTCCAGTGGACCACATTCTGTCAGACCTCTCCACCATGACCCGCCCGTCTTGGGTTGCCCTGCGGGCATGGCTTAGTTTCATTGAGTTAGACAAGGCTGTGGTCCTAGTGTGATTAAATTGACTAGATTTCTGTGAGTATGGTTTCAGTATGTCTGCCCTCTGATGCCCTCTTGCAACACCTACCATCTTACTTGGGTTTCTCTTACCTTGGCCGTGGATATCGCTTCACGGATGCTCCAGCAAAGCACAGCCACTGCTCTTTACCTTGGATGAGGGGTATCTCCTCCTGCCGCCCTTCCTGACCTTCAACGTGGGATGACTCCTCTAGGCTATCCTGCACCCGCACAGCCACTACTCCTTGGACGTGGGCTTGCTCCTCCCAGCCGTCACCCCTGGCCTTGGGCATGGGGTTGCTCCTCCCGGTCGCTGCCCTGGCCTCGGACACAGGGTATCTCCTCCCGGCCACCACCCTTGACCTAGGACGCGGGGTAGCTCCTCTCGGCCATTCCTGTGCCATTGCAGCCTGGCACTCTAGGCCGCTGCCCCTGACCTCGGACGTGGGGTAGCTCTCAGCCATGTTTAGTGCGCCAGCCACTGCCACCGCTGCCTGCGCTTAGTGTGCTGGCCGCCGTATGGTACTGGCACAAAAACAGATATATAGACCAATGGAACAAGATAGAAAGCCCAGAAATAAACCCATGCACCTATGGGAAACTTATTTTTGACAAGGGAGACAAGAATATACAATGGGGCAAAGACACCCTCTTCAATAAATGGTGCTGGGAAAACTGGACAGCTACATGTAAAAGAATGAGATTAGAAACACTTCCTAACATCATCAGATTGGTTCAGTTCAGTCACTCAGTCGTGTCTGACTCTTTGTGACCCCATGAATTGCAGCACGCCAGGCATCCCTGTCCATCACCATCTCCTGGAGTTCACTCAAACTCACGTTCATTGAGTCGGTGATGACAACCAGCCATCTCATCCTCTGTTGTCCCCTTTTCCTCCTGCCCACTATCCCTCCCAGCATCAGACTCTTTTCCAGAGAGTCAACTCTTCGCATGAGGTGGCCAAAGTACTAGAGTTTCAGCTTTAGCATCATTCCTTCCAAAGAAATCCCAGGGCTGATCTCCAGAATGGACTGGTTGGATCTCCTTGCAGTCCAAGGGACTCTCAAGAGTCTTCTCCAACACCACACTTCAAAAGCATCAATTCTTTGGTGCTCAGCTTTCTTCACAGTCCAACATTCACATCCGTACATGACTACTGGAAAAACCATAGCCTTGACTAGACAGACCATAGTCGGCAAAGTAATGTCTCTGCTCTTCAGTATGCCGTCTAGGTTGGTCATAACTTTTCTTCCAAGGAGTAAGCATCTTTTAATTTCATGGCTGCAGTCACCATCTGCAGTGATTTTGGAGCCCAGAAAAATAAAGTCTGACACTGTTTCCACTGTTTCCCCATCTATTTCCCATGAAGTGATGGGACCAGATGCCATAATCTTCGTTTTCTGAACGTAGAGCTTTAAGCCAACATTTTTACTCTCCTCTTTCACTTTCATCAAGAGGCTCTTTAGTTCCTCTTCACTTTCTGCCATAAGGGTGGTGTCATCTGCATATTTGAGGTTATTAATATTTCTCCTGGCAATCTTGATTTCAGCTTGTGCTTCTTCCAGCTCAGCATTTCTCATGATGTACTCTGCATATAAGTTAAATAAGCAGGGTGACAATATACAGCCTTGACATACTCCTTTTCCTATTTGGAACCAGTCTGTTGTTCCATGTCCAGTTCTAACTGTTGCTTCCTGACCTGCATATAGGTTTCTCAATAGACAGGTCAGGTGGTCTGGGATTTTCACCTCTTTCAGAATTTTCCACAGTTTATTGTGATCCACACAGTCAAAGGCTTTGGCATAGTCAATAAAGCAGAAATAGATGTTTTTCTGGAACTCTCTTGCTTTTTCCATGATCCAGCAGATGTTGGCAATTTGATCTCTGGTTCCTCTGCCTTTTCTAAAACCAGCTTGAACATCTGGAATTTCATGGTTCATGTATTGCTGAAGCCTGGCTTAGAGAATTTTGAGCATTACTTTACTAGCATGTGAGATGACTACAGTTGTATGGTAGTTTGAGCATTCCTTGGCATTGCCTTTCTTTGGGATTGGAATGAAAACTGACCTTTTCCAGTCCTGTGGCCACTGCTGAGTTTTCCAAATTTGCTGGCACATTGAGTGCAGCACTTTCACAGCATCATCTTTCAGGATTTGAAATAGCTCAACTGGAATTCCATCACCTCCACTAGCTTTGTTCATAATGATGCTTTCTAAGGCCCACCTGACTTCACATTCCAGGATTTCTGGCTCTAGGTGAGTGATCACACCATCGTGATTATCTGGGTTGTGAAGATCTTTTTTGTACAGTTCTGTGTATTCTTGCCACCTCTTCTTAACGTCTTCTGCTTCTGTTAGGTCCATACCATTTCTGTCCTTTATCAAGCCCATCTTTGCATGAAATTTTCCCTTGATAGCTCTAATTTTCTTGAGATCTCTAGTCTTTCCCATTCTGCTGTCTTCCTCTATTTCTTTGCATTGATCACTGAGCAAGTCTTTCTTATCTCCCCTTGGCAGGGGAGATAATTCTTGGCTATTCTGTATTCAAATGATATATCTTTCCTTTTCTCCTTTGCTTTTGGCTTCTCTTCTTTTCACAGCTATTTGTAAGTCCTCCTCAGACAGCCATTTTGCTTTTTTTGTATTTATTTTTTGTGAAGATGGTCTTGATCCCTGTGTCCTATACAATGTCATGAACCTCCGTCCATAGTTCATCAGTCACTCTGTCTATCAGACCTAGTCCCTTAAATTTATTTCTCACTTCCACTGTATAATCATAAGGGATTTGATTTAGGTCATACTTGAATGAAACAACTAGCAAAGGATTAATTTCCAAAATATACAAGCAGCTCATATAACTCAATACCAGAAAAACAAACAACCCAATCAAAAGTGGGGAAAAGATGTAAAGAGACATTTCTCTAAAGAAGACATACAGATGGCTAACAAACACATGAAAAGATGCTCAATATTTCTCATTATTAGAGAAATGTAAATCAAAACTACAATGAGATATCCTGTCACACTAGTCAGAATGGCCCTCATCAAAAAGTACAGACAATAAATGTTGGAGACAATGTGGTGAAAAGGGAACACTCTTGCACTGCTAGTGGGAATGTAAATTGATATAGCCACTATGGAAGATGGTATGGAGATTCCTTAAAATAGTAGGAATAAAACCACCATATGACCCAGCAATCCCACTCCTAGGCATATACCCTGAGGAAACAAAAACTGAAAGAGGCAAATGTATCCCATTGCTCATTGCAGCACTATTTAAAATAGCTAAATCATGGAAGCAACCTAAATGTCCATGGACAGATGAATGGATAAAGAAGTAGTGGCATGTATACACAATGGAATATTAGTCAGCCATTAAAAAGAATACATTTGAGTCAGTTCTATGAGGTGGAAGAATCTAGAACCTATTATACAGTGTGGAGTGAGTCAGAAAGAGAAAGATCAATATTGCATTCTAACACATATATATATGGAATCTAGAAAAATGGTACTGAAGAATTTATTTACAGGGCAACAGTGAAGAAACAGACATAGAGAATACACTTATGGACATGGGGATAGGGGAGGAGAGGGTGAGATGTACAGAAAGAGTAACATGGAAACATGCTGCTGCTGCTGCTAAGTCGCCTCAGCCGTGTCCGACTCTGTGCAACCCCATAGACGGCAGCCCACCAGGCTCCCCCATCCCTGGGATTCTTCAGGCAAGAACACTGGAGTGGGTTGCCATTTCCTCCTCCAATGCATGAAAGTGAGAAGTGAAAATGAAGTCACTCAGTTGTGTTTGACTCCTAGCAACCCCATGGACTGCAGCCCACCAGGCTCCTCCATCCATGGGATTTTCCAGGCAAGAGTGCTGGAGTGGGATGCCATTGCCTTCTCCAACACTACCATATTTAAAATAGATAGGCAAAGGGAATTTGCTGTATGGCTCAAGAAACTCAATCAGTGGCTCTGTATCAGCCAAGAGGGGTGGGATAGGGAGGGTGATGGGAGGGCATTTCAAAAGCAAGGGGATATATGTATACCTATGGCTAATTCATGTTGAGGTTTGACAGAAAATAGCAAAATTATGTAAAGCAATTATCCTTCAATAAAAACAAAGAAATTTTCAAAATAAGAAAGAAAGAAAGAGACAAAAACTACTAGGCATAAAGTAAACATACAAGAATATACTATAGCTTTAAATGGAGTATAACATAAAAATATTCATCATTATGTTGTACATCTGGAATTAATATTGTAAGTCAACTATATGTCAATAAAATGTTTTAAAAGTTAGAAAAACCATGTACATATTATAATTTAAAAATACTTTGCTCCTAAATATTTCTAACCATCATCTTAGCCTTTAGCAAGTTGTATAGTAACCTCAAAGATCAGCAATCATAGATCACTACAACAAATAATGAAAATCTTGAAATATTGTGAGAACTAACAAAATGCGACACAGAGACATACGTAAGCATATACTGTGAAAAACTAGTAGTGATAGACTTCCTCAACACGGGGTTGTCATAATCTTTCAATTAATAAAGAACAACATCTGGGAAGCACAATAAAGCAAAGCAGAATAAAGCAAGGTAGGCCTGTATGATTTCAGAAAATCAAAAGCTGAAAGGATTCATCACCAGCATAACTACACACAAAAAATATTAAAACAGTCTTCAAGCTGAAGAAAACTCATATAAGATGAAAATTTGAATCTGTACAAAGAAATAAAGACAGCTAGAAAGAGTAAATATAAGATAAATCTCCAAAATATTTTTCTCATTTTTTCATTTTCTTCAAAAGATAATTGTAATTTAGTAATAAAATNCAAAGTACTGGAGCTTCAGCTTCAGCATCATTCCTTCCAAAGAAATCCCAGGGCTGATCTCCTTCAGAATGGACTGGTTGGATCTCCTTGCAGTCCAAGGGACTCTCAAGAGTCTTCTCCAACACCATAAGTCAAAAGCATTAATTCTTCGGTGCTCAGCCTTCTTCACAGTCCAACCCTCACATCCATACATGACCACAGGAAAAACCATAGCCTTGACTTAGACGGACCTTAGTTGGCAAAGTCATGTCTCTGCTTTTGAATATACTATCCAGGGTGGTCATAACTTTTCCAAGGAGTAAGCATCTTTAATTTTTTTTTTTCAGTATACATTAAAAAAATATTTATGTATACTTTTCTATATTCAAATATGTTTATAAAAAGGCTTTCCTGGTGGCTCAGTAGTAAAAAGTCCTCCTGCCAATGCAGGACACACAGGTTTGATCCTGGGTCAGAAAGATCCTCAGGAGAAGGAAGTGGCAACCCATTCCAGTATTCTTGCCTGAGAAATCTCATGGACAGAAGAGCCTCAAGGGCTATAGTTCATGGGGTCATAAAAAGAGTCAGACATGACTTAACAACTTAACAACAACAATATTTATAAAAAATTTTAAATGTATATACAAACATATATATTTGTGTATGTAGACACACATAATGCATGTATCCAGATGTACATGTGTATATGTATATACACACGTATACAAGAGACAGACATGAGAGCATCTTAGGAATTATCAAGACCGTCATACTGCCCGACTCACAGGAGAAAATTTGTATCGCAGCCTTTCTTTCGGAACAGCACCCCTTGGAAGCAGACCTGAGCAGATTGTATGACCTTATGTTATTGTTGTGGAAACTACCCTTCTATTAGAATTATATTTCAAAAACATTTAGTGCTCTCTATACTTCAAAGAACATCAAGCTCAAAGAATGTTAATCCCTGTTTCATCAAATTTATTTTCAACAAGCTTCAGCCAATTCAGCTTTCATTAAACAAATGCTTCAAAAGAACATTAATGAAATAGTTCTTATATTTAAATATATTATTTCCAGAATCAAATTTTAGTTTATAACTTGTGCATTATTTTTACAAAGACAGAGTTCATAATTGCAAAGGTCACTACAGTTGTCCAGACACTAATTGGGTCATAAGTTAAGACCTTATATACAAAACAGACAATATGTTTGTCATGACCCTGTTCAAATATCACCTCCTCTGGGAAGTCTTGCTGCATCCCCCTGAGGCAGATAGAATTACTGTGTCTTGAAGCATCCCCAGCATATTGTACACTCTTCTATTACAGAATGTGTCCTAGTGAATAAAGTTGATTTGTTTATTTCTTTGTCTCCCCTGCTAGACTGTTTTAGCCATCTTTGTATGCTCAGAAACACATGGCAAGTGCTCAAAAAAAAAAAAAAAAAAAAAAGAATACTAGAAGTGAGGGAGAGGGGAGACATAAGGGAAGGAAGAAAAGAAAGGTTTTTCTTAACACTAGCAAATTAGGCAGAAGATATCCTTTGTCAGATGAAACAGTTGTTTGTCCAGCAAGTTTCATTTTGCATCCATTGTCACGAAGTAATTAGAATCTAGGTTATTTACAGTGATGCCTATAAATACTTTGAAAGTATTAATCCAGTGTTAGACCGATGCTTCATGTCCTGCTATGCCATATGAATCATTTCACTTATGGGCTGAGGACAGTAAAATATTTTACAAATATTATCTTGCCAAATGGGTATGTGTAAAAATTGTCCTCAGGGCTTCCAGTGATGAAAGAGTATGCACACAAACAAAACAAGCACACTTCTCCAACCCCCAGGCAACATTTTTCACTCCCTCCTCTACTTCCCAGAGCACATTATTCATTCCTGTAACATAGCCTTCAGCACAATGTGTCAGAGTCTGTTGTGTTTCCCCTGCCCAATTGCATTGCAAGCTCCTTGAGGACAGAGGCTATCTTCATCTTTTTATCTCTAGTTTCCATCACAGGGAGTGGCACATGATAGTTGTTCCTTATTTATTAATTAAATGATTAAACAAGAGGACATCTTGTAATATTCATATCTGAGTACATTTTAAATGTCCAGTCAGCTTAGCTCTCTGTCATTCAACCTTAGAGACACCTCTAAAATAAAGAGTCAACAAAAGAATATTTAGCTCCTGACCATGTGGTTGCAGCATCATAACCAGAAAGGGACCTTAAGTCTTTTCAGTATCCTAGGAACTCTCAAACCATCCTGTGAGAAGACCATCTGATCATTAATAAAATCTAGCAATAGTTGTCATTTTCCCATGTAAACCTGAAAAGCTCAGAGATACTTAGAGTATTCTGAGCTGAGAAGTAAAAAAGCAAACAAGGTAAATAAAAGGATAGATATGGGAAAAAAAATCATTTTCTATTTAAGCATCAACATATGCTTGGTATTATTCTAGGTGCTCAGGATTTAATGTTCAAATAAGATGTGCCCCATGGCCTGGCTCACATACTATCTGGGTTGTGAAATCCTAAAATATCTCCTGGGACAACCTCAAAATGTTCTCAGCAGAGGAAAGAACTTTAAAATTTTTCACTGCAGCTACAGCAACCTGATGTTTAATTTGGGTATGTGTTTAGCTTTTAAATCCCATAAAACATACTCTTGATTTACCAATAGAATAAACAAGTCAATAAAACAAAATGTCATAATCATCGTTTCATTCCCAAAATCTTAAATTCTTCTTCATAAGAAAAATAAGAACTCAGCAGTATCAGAGACAAAAATGTTCCACCCTCTACATTCAATCATAAAACACAAAACAGAGCCTTGGCAGTCAGCAAACAAGCCCAGCATTGGGGTTTTGACAATGGGATCAAACTGTAATCAAAGCAGTTATATCTGTCCAATTGCAGGGCAATTGACAAGGAGATATATGAAATATTCTTATGAGCTCATAAGAGTACCAAGAAGAGAGGGTAATGAAGGGACCATGTGGGGTGATGGTTTAGAAGTTCTGAAATAATCCCCCCAAAAAATGATTTTTAAATATGCCAATAAAGAAGGACATGGATGCAGCATAATTACAATCTGCAGTTGAAGCTTGAGGTTCTGTATATTAAAACTTATTTGAATGTGCTCACTGAAGCCTACTAAAGAAAAATTTCCAGTAGCCCAAGGTCTCCAAAATGTTTTACTTTAAATCTTCTAAAATTTTTATTGGAAATAAATATGAGACCCAAATCCTTCCTCTTTAGGAACAACAACAAAAAAAACCCCAAGGGATCCAAGGTAAAAATAATAAACTGGACTTTATCAAAATTTAAAACATTTTCACTTCAGGAAACATCAAGAAAGAAAAAGACAAGTCACAAATTAGGAGAAAATATTTGTAAATCATACATCTAATGAGAGACTGGTACCCAGAATAAAAGAGCTCTTATACTTCAATCATAAGACAATGAGTAAGCCAGTTTAAAAATGCACAAAGAAAATTAAACAGGCATTTTGACTAAGAAGACATATGATTATGCAACCAGATCATGAAAAAATGCATAATATAATTTGGCATTAAGGAACTACAAATTAAAACTATAATGAGATATCATTCCATGCTCACTAGAACGGCTACAATCAGAAAGCAAAAACAAATGTTAATGTGAATACAGAAAAATTGGAAATTAGAATGTTAAAAGATACAGCCACTTTAGAAAATGGTTTGGCAGTTTCTTTAAGTGTTAAACATAGATTTACATATGACCCAGTGATTCCTTTGCTTGGCATCTATGCGAGAAAAATGAAAACATATGTCCACCCAACCTTGTACATGAAGAGCAGTTCGTAGCAAAATTATTCATAACAGACAAGCTGGGGAGAAAGCATGATAGGCAAGTATTAGGAAGCCGTTGATAATGGGGATCAAAATGAGGTATATTTTAGGAGAAATCAGAGCTGGAAATCAGAACTTCAGAAAATCAAAACCAGACTTGGAGTCTTGAAGAATTGCCGACAAATTTGGAAGGTCTTCCTGTCTGGGACTCTGGTAGTCTCTATGAGGTGACCTGCAAAAGTGCAGGGTCCTGTCATGGACATCACGACAAGAAGTAAAGATACTTCTTATCCTCTACATGGTTGACCACTTATCCTTAGCACTTTTAACTCAAGACTGCCCCCAAAATACAAACACATGATTAAAAATTCCTCAAGAGTAGGGACCACATCTTATTAACTTTCATTTATGACACAGGCTCAATGACCTTTACCCTTAAACCTGAGGACAGTAAGCAAAGAGAACTGTTTGTAATAGAATCCAATGTTTCAGACAGAAATTTAGTTTCTAGATACATGACCTTGAGGGGTTATGCCTCTCCTTGGAACTTTGTTTACATCTTCCCTGCCATGTAGATAATTAAATTATATATCAGGGTTCTGATGAGATCTAAAGGGCAAATCTAAATAGGTCAGTCACTTGGCACATGGTGCTCAGTTCAGTTCAGTTCAGTCACTCAGTCATGTCCGACTCTTTGCGACCCCATGAATTGCAGCACGCCAGGCCACCCTGTCCATCACCGTCTCACAGAGTTCACTCAGACTCACATCCAGCGAGTCCGTGATGCCATCCAGCCATCTCATCCTTGGTCATCCCCTTCTCCTCCTGCCACCAATCTTTCCCAGCATCAGAGTATTTTCCAATGAGTCAACACTTCACATGAGGTGGCCAAAGTATTGGAGTTTCAGCTTTAGCATCATTCCTTCCAAAGAAATCCCAGGGCTGATCTCCTTCAGAATGGATTGGTTGGATCTCCTTGCAGTCCAAGGGACTCTCAAGAGACTTCTCCAAATCCACAGTTCAAAAGCATCAATTCTTCGATGCTCAGCCTTCTTCACAGTCCAACTCTCACATCCATACATGACCACAGGAAAAACCATAGCCTTGACTAGACGGACCTTAGTCGGCAAAGTAATGTCTCTGCTTCTCAGTATGCTATCTGGGTTGGTCATAACTTTTCTTCCAAGAAGTAAGTGTCTTTTAATTTAAGAGCTGCAGTTACCATCTGTTCAGTTCAGTTCAGTTCACTTTAGTCGCTCAGTCGTGTCCGACTCTTTGCGACCCCATGATTCGCAGCACGCCAGGCCTCCGTGTTCATAACAATCTACCAGAGTCACTCAGACTCACATCCATCGAGTCCGTGATGCCATCCAGCCATCTCATCCTCTGTCGTCCCCTTCTCCCCCTGCCCCCCAATCCCTCCCAGCATCAGAGTCTTTTCCAATGAGTCAACTCTTCGCATCAGGTGGCCAAAGTATTGGAGTTTCAGCTTCAGCATCATTCCTTCCAAAGAAATCCCAGGGCTGA
>SJYQ01001039.1:673260-696956 GCA_006410935.1 Redunca redunca
CTCACATGCTAGTAAAGTAATGCTCAAAATTCTCCAAGCCCGGCTTCAGCAATACGTGAACCGTGAACTCCCTGATGTTCAAGCTGGTTTTAGAAAAGGCAGAGGAACCAGAGATCAAATTGCCAACATCTGCTGGATCATTTAAAAAGCAAGAGAGTTCCAGAAAAACATCTACTTCTGCTTTATTGACTATGCCAAAGCTTTTGACTGTGTGGATCACAATAAACTGTGGAACATTCTGAAAGAGATGGGAATACCAGACCACCTGACCTGCCTCTTGAGAAATCTGTATGCAGGTCAGGAAGCAACAGTTAGAACTGGACATGGAACAACAGACTGGTTCCAAATAGGAAAAGGAGTACGTTAAGGCTGTATATTGTCACCCTGCTTATTCAACTTCTATGCAGAGTAGATCATGAGAAACACTGGACTGGAAGAAACACAAGCTGGAATCAAGATTGCCGGGAGAAACCTCAATAACTTCAGATATCCAGATGACACCACCCTTATGGCAGGAAGTGAAGAGGAGCTAAAAAGCCTCTTGATGAAAGTGAAAGAGGAGAGCGAAAAAGTTGGCTTAAAGCTCAACATTCAGAAAACGAAGATCATGGCATCTGGTCCCATCACTTCATGGGAAATAGATGGGGAAACAGTGGAAACAGTGTCAGACTTTATTTTGGGGGCTCCAAAATCACTTCAGGTGGTGAATGCAGCCATGAAATTAAATTCGCTTACTCCTTGGAATACTTTGCCGACTAAGGTCTGCTGGTTAAGGCTATGGTTTTTCCTGTGGTCACGTATGGATGTGAGAGTTGGACTGTGAAGAAGGCTGAACACCGAAGAATTGATGCTTTTGAACTGTGGTGTTGGAGAAGACTCTTGAGGGAGCCTTGGACTGCCATTCTGAAGGAGATCAACCCTGGGATTTCTTTGGAAGGAATGATGCTAAAGCTGAAACTCCAGTACTTGGCCACCTCATGCAAAGAGTTGACTCATTGGAAAAGACTCTGATGCTGGGAGGGATTGGGGGCAGGAGGAGAAGAGAACGACAGAGGATGAGATGGCTGGATGGCATCACAGACTCAATGGACGTGAGTCTGAATGAACTCCAGGAGATGGTGATGAACAGGGAGGGCTGGTGTGCTGCGATTCATGGGGTTGCAAAGAGTCAGACACGACTGAGTGACTGAATTTTACTGATAGGGTAGAGGGAAAGATGAAGATAGAACCCAGAGTTGGTGATTGAATACTATAATATGGGCACTTTAGATACTTTACACAGTTTATCAACTACTATCCATTCTCTTACCAATATAATACCCTCTCAGCAGAGTCTCAAATCCTTACTTCCCCCTTTTCAATTCACTTCTTATAATTGTAATTTCACCAAAGTACTCATTTACTCTGGAAACAATAATTTTATAATTGACCTTCCCATGATAGATTTGTTAAGAGCTGGGGCCTGGAGACCTGGATTTGTACCCCAGATATTCACCTGAAAAAGTGATTTAACCTCCCCTGTAAAAATAGTTAGTCACATCTTCCTCATAGAGCAAGGGTAAGAATTAAACAAGCAATTATGCTGCACGTTTACTGCATGCCCTGACTCAACAAAATGTAGCTTTTAATATTGTTAGGACAAGTGACTTGCCCAATGTCACGGATAGCAGAGAGAATTAGAATCCTTGGTATCACGTTGAAGTCCTCCATGATGCTTCTTTAACTGAACATCTTTGCATTCTAGGCTAAGAGATGGAATTGTGTAGGAAAAAGAGCATAGACATAAACATCTATATAGGACTGGGCTCTGCTTGTCACCATCATGTGCTAGTTCTTTTATCTGGTCAAATTCTGAGTCTGTAGTTTCTTTGTTAGGTCAAATGATTGACTGTGATAGTATGTGCTAGAACATCTACTAAATATTCATAAGATCAGCTAGTACTTAGTCTGGAAAAGGGAATGGCAACCCACTCCAGTATTCTTGCCTGGAGAATGCAGTGGACAGAGGAGCCTGGTAGGCTGCAGTCCATGGGAGAACATCTACTAAACTTTGGTAAGATCAGCTTGAGTCTGTGGCATTTGAGCCACGGCCCTCCCCTTTTTCCTACATGCTTATTGTGATGGAAACTCCTTTCCCTCAGCTCCCAGACAAGGATTACAGTATACCCTCCAGTAAAGGCAGATCATCAGTATTGTTCTCAGATGGTTTTGAATGTTAGTTGCTTGTTTTTTGCTTCCTTATTTGTTAATGCCGATAAGGGACATCCCAGCTCAATTTATTCCATTTATCTTCATGACTCTCTTTTTTCCCTTCCTGATATAGATTGTTATGCTCTCTCTGCCTGCTGCTCTCCAGTATAAATCTACTGTAAAAAAAAGCAGTCAACAGTTAAGAAGAACTTAGAGAAGAAATGACATTTACTTGTTCATTGCTCATTGACCTCATTTTCACTCATCACATCATCCTTTCCTGGTGATCAAGAATGGGGCTTCAAAGCCATCATCATCCAGTGTTCTAACTGCTATTACTAACAGATCAGAGCCAAGATCCTATCTGAAACCTATTTGGCCATCTCAGACTTGGTGTTGTATCCATGCCAAGTGCAATATTCTTTTAAAATATTCCACAAGCAGTGTGTAAAGGTAGCAGGGGTTACCAGCAGTGGTAGTGAGGGATGCAGGGGAAGTGACTAAGGGGATTCCTGGCACAGTGAACTTACTCTAGCAGGCAACTGCAAAAGGCTCACTAATAGATCATTGGCAGGAATCAATGGAACTTTCAAAACAACTGAAATCCAACAAAAGCAAAGCCTGCAATATCTCAGAACATCTGTGTGACATAGATCAATGGAACTTCAGATCCCCAAAAGAGTAATTATTCCAGAGTTCAGACCCCTCAATCCTGATCTCCAAGGTTCACCACTATTAAAATTGTGTTAAAACTGAAGCTGTTATTACTTCACCTGTCTTATCTGCTAGAACTGAAAGAAACTTTAGAGAACTTTTCACTCAA
This sequence comes from Redunca redunca, assembly GCA_006410935.1. Classification (NCBI taxonomy): domain Eukaryota; kingdom Metazoa; phylum Chordata; class Mammalia; order Artiodactyla; family Bovidae; genus Redunca; species Redunca redunca. Next base: position 676,274 of record SJYQ01001039.1, read on the forward strand.
TTATAGTAAAAATAAATATGCTGATTAGTCTCTCAGATTTGGAATGGAACTTAGAAACCACCAAGCTGAAACCTAACAATCCCCCTAACCTTGCATTAGCTGCATACATCTTCTCTACAGCGAAGGGAGTATTCCATTTCTCCTTGCAGACGTTCTGAATAGGGAGCTCAATTTCCTAATAAGGATTGAGCACAACCCAAGTGCAAAATAAAACTATTATCTGGATCATCTAAAATCTGCAGAAAGACAAAATGTACTAGATTCAAAGCTGACCTTGGGCAAGTCCCCAGGCCTCAGTATTTTCATCTTAAATTTGAACTGTTAGTAGTTCTCATCTCCTGGGTTTATTGGGATTAGAGAAGATGCATATAATACAGTTATTTTTCAATAAACGTTAGCGATTGTCCTCATTATTAAAGTTCATTTTCCTTATACATAAAAAGTGGAGACTTGGGAAAAATAAAATGAAATTTTATTATCTACTTTGCAAATTTCTCAAATGGAAGTGATAGTGCTTTGATTCGTAAATATTATTATGGTTTCCTTTGGCATGTCATAAAAACTGAATCCAAATGGTCAGCTCCTTTGTTCTCTGGTGTGTGTGTGTGTTAATTACTATATTATAAAAAGAACAGTGGCTGCCACATATTGAGCCCCTACTTTGTGTTAGAGCTTTTCACACTTTACCTCATTCAACATTCACAATAGTTCCAGGAAGTGCCCCAACTCAGATGAGAAATCTGAGATTTAAGATGTTAGGTAACATGCTTAGTCACCCAGCCAGATCTCTGGCTCCCACACTCCCCATACCTCCCCTAATGTTTTCTGTTTTCATTCCTAAAATGTACCCTTGACTTAAGAAATAAGAGCCAGGCTTCTGGAGGCTGGAAATGAAATCATACTAGTCTCAGTGCCTGTAGTGATCCTGAGTAAGAATGCAAACTTCATGGAGAACTAGTAGCCTCAGGAAGAAGCTGTCAATCTCAATTAAGACATCAACGTGTCAAAGGAGGAAGGTACCACCATGAAGTCTATTGTTGAATGCGTGTCAGGTGAAGGCAGTACTAATCACTGCATGATCCAAATATGTCCATTCCCTACTTCTCCCAAACTAAGGTCACTGAGTTATTATGGCATGGTGGTTTGCACTACTTTGGATTCCACCAAGTGGCAGGTGGCCTGACAAACATGCACTCAGCATGTTTTGTTGGGTCCCTACAGCTGTGCTGCCAATCAGTTCAGGATGGCTGCAAGTTAATGCTAATTAGCTTCTGTTGATCTGCATATTCCAACAGCCTCCCAGGATTCCCATTTTGATATGCAAGATTGCCAGTTGGGTATGTGATTGAATTAAGGAGCAAAAAAGATTTTCTTCACGGAGGGATATGTGGGTCTGAATTCCCAGCAGAGGCTGTTACCCTTTTGGTTCACGGTTGGCAACTCTGGCCCTTAGCATAGAGGCATGGGTTCCAGGCTGAGGGTGCTGCCACCCTGCTTATAGAAACAAAAATGATGCCTTAACCTCCTAAAGCTATTAGGAGTAAACATTCTTTCCATCTGGTCTGTGAAATGGCACTGGCAATTTAGATGGGAAAAGAATCAATAGTTTTTTGTTCTGCTTGGTTCAAATCTAAGTTCAAATCATCTAAACCAATCTGACCAATTATTCATTAAGAATTGTTTCCTGTGGCATGCAAAGAGAACTAATCCCAAATGACTGGATAAACTACTTTACCTTCTGTACTCAGTTTCCTCAAATGCAATGTTAGAAGGCTGTGCTAGAGCCCATTAAAGGAGAGAAAATGCATGACCAAGATAGCAAAATGTTTGACACGTTAGCCCCTGGAGATATATATATCACAAAGAGTCAGGCACGGGGCCACAAAGAGTCAGACATGACTGAGCAACTGAACAATTATAAAAAAAACTGATATTTTAAATCAGTTTTAAAATATAAACAGTTATACAGTACATGGGCTTCCCAGGTGATGCAGTGGTAAAGAATCTGCCTGCTAATGCAGGAGATGCTGGTTCAGTCCCTGGGTTGGGAAGAGCCCATGGAGGAGTATATGGCAACCCGCTCCAGTATTCTTGCCTGAAGAATCCCATGGACAGAGGAGCCTTGCAGGCTACAGTTCATGTGGTCGAAAAAATTTGGACAGGGCTAAGCGACTAAGCACACATGTGTATATCTAGTACATACTAAGCACACGTGCTAACATCTGTGATAGCATGGTGCACATGGCTGGAGATTCACATATGAAATGATTATTCATCTTCCTCCAGGAGTATATGGTAAACAGACAATTACAATGGAATAAAGTACCTCCTAACAATGGTATTCTACAATTCTTTCTTTTTGCTATAACTTCAAAGGAACACCACAAGTTTCTGGCTCTACCAATTAGTAGTCTTGTTTTCCTGTATATGTTCCTTAACTCCTCTGGACCCTTGTTTCTCCTTCTGTAGAAGTCCTGCACACCACATAAGGTCATTGAGTCTGTGAAATAAAATAATGTTTGTTAAAGTTACTGACACATATCAGGCATTCAGTAAGTAGTATTTTCTTTCTGTTTTTCCTTTCAGAGGATATTATTAGAATCACTTGAGTACAATAAATTTTGGGATGAAGGACAGAGTTAGAAGAAAAAGAGGTGGAAGGATTTCAGCCATATAAGAAAGGAACTCAGCAGGAAACTGCACTATGGGGGCTGGTGTATTTAGATTTTGCACCTGTATTTCATCAGGGCAATGAAAATATGATCTCACTGAGTAAACATTACAAAAACAATTTTCAAAAGTTTAACTTGGCTGCAGCCTTAGAAAGTTCTGCTTCCCTGAAGTGATTAAACAATATTTCTTGGAAAACATTTGCTAAATATAATTGCGAGGGAAACTTTTTCTCCTTTTCATATTGTTAGATTTAGGAGGTCCAATCATATTTTTGTAGGAAAAGTTACTAAAACTATTGCTAAAGTTATATTTTATATTTATCATATAATGTATATTTTCATGTTTGTGTGTATATATAAATATGTATGTCTCCATTTCTTTATGTATATCTGTATAACACATGTGAGAGTGTGTCCATATATATGGTGTATGTATATAAATATATGTATATTACATAGATGCATACATCATCTCTGTAATATACATATTTATGTTAATTATGATCTGAGAATTGAGTATATGCATACACATATACATGTGTTTTATAATGTGGCATCTGTATTTATCATTCATTTAGGCATTATATTGTAGTGGTTAAAAGCATAAATTATGACACCAAATCTCCAGAAACTGAATCCTAGCTCCATCTAGAACTCAAGTAACAATCTCTGAATCTCAGGGATTACCTTAAATAATATCTTATTTAAAACATTATCTGTAAGATGGAGATAATTGTATCTACCACAAGGAATAACTGTGAGGAGTAAATAAATTAACATATATGAATGTACTTAAAAATAAACTTGGTAAATAGTTCTATTGATATTGTTACTACTGCTATTAAGACTTTATTGTTGTTATTATGACTATTATTGTTATCTTTCATAAATTCATTTGTTCTAAATTACTTTGATTGTTTTATTTGTTGTTGTTTAAAACTTCAACATTGAGAAAGAAAAATTCAGCTGGAAGAATCAGGTTCCCTGACTTCAGACTATACTACAAAGCTATAGTAATCAAGACAGTATAGAACTGGCACAAAAATAGAAGTGTAGATCAATGGAACAGGATAGAGAGCCCAGAGGAAAACCAATGTACCCATGGTCACCTAAACTATGACAAAGGAGGAAATAATAAACAATAGAGAAAAGACAATCTCTTCAATAAGTGGTGCTGGGAAAACTGAACAGCTACATGTAAAGGAATGAAATTGGAACGCTCCCTAACACCATACACAAGAAAAGCTTAAAGTGGATCAAAGACTTAAATATAAGGCCAAACACTATAAAACTCTTAGAGGTAAACAAAAACAGAATACTCTTTGACATAAATTGAAACAAAATCTTTTTTGATATACTTCTAAAATTGTTGTTCAGCCACTAAGTCGTGGCTGACTCTTTGTGACCCCATGGACTGCAGCCCACTAGGCTCCTCTACCCATGGGATTTTCCAGGCAAGGATACTGGAGTGGGTTGCTATTTCCTTCTCCAGGGACTTCCTAGAGTAATGAAAATAAAAACAAAAACAAAAAAATTGTACCTAATTAAAATAAAAAGCTTTTGCACAGCAAAGGAAACCATAAACAAGATGAAAAAAAAATCACCCTCAGAATGGGAGAAAATATTTCCAAAGTGACTGACAAAGGATTAATCTCCAAAATATACAAACAACTTATGCAACTCAATATCAAACAAACAAACAAATCCAATCAAAACATGAGCAGAAGATCTAAATAGACATTTCTCCAAAGACATACAGATGGTCAAAAAGCACATGAAGAGGTGCTCAACATTGCTAATTATTAGAGAAAAGGAAATCAAAATTACAAGGAGATACCATCCTACTTCAGTCAGAATGGCCATCATCAAAACCACACACACATATACACACAATGGAATATTACTCAGCCATAAAAAGGAATGAAATAGTATCATTTGCAGAGACATGCATGTACCCAGAGACTGCCACCTGATGCGAAGTATTAACTCATTTGAAAAGACCCTGATGTTGGGAAAAATTGAAGGCAGGAGAAGGGAACAACAGAGGATGAGATGGTTGGATGGCATCACTGACTCAGTGGACATGAGTTTGAGTAAACTCTTGGAGTTGGTGATGGACAGGGAGGCCTGGCATGCTGCAGTCCATGGGATCACAAAGAGTCAGACATGACTGAGTGACTGAACTGAACTCAGAGATTGTCATACAGAATGAAATAAGTCAGAAAGAGAAAGACATCATCTGTTTACATAAATATGTGGAATCTAGCAAAATAGTAAAGATGAATTTATTTATAAAGCAGAAATAGAGACACAGATATAGAGAACAAATATATGGGTACCAAGCAAGAAAGGGAAGGTGGGATGAATTGAGAAATTAAGATTGACATATGTACACTGCTGCGTGTAAAATGTGTTTCCCTGGTAATTCAGCTGGTAAAAAATCCATCTGCAATGCAAGAGACCCCAGTTTGATTTCTGGGTTGGGAAGATCCCGTGGAGAAAGGAAAGGCTACCCACTCCAGTACTCTGGCCTGGAGAATTCCAAGGACTATATAGTCCATGGGGTCACAAAAAGTCGGACACAACTGAGCAACTTTCACTTAATGTATAAAATAGGTAACTAATGAGAACCTACTGTATATAGCACAGGGGACTCTACCTGGTGCTCTGTGGTGACTTAAATGGAAAAGAGATTCAAAAGAGAGGGGCTATATGTGTAGACCAATACTTTGGTGCTCAGCTATCTTTATGGTCCAACTCTCACATCCATACAATCAATTCATGCCAAGGAATGAATGCTCTTGAACTGTGGTGTTGGAGAAAACTGCTGTAAGTCCTTTGGACTGCAAGGAGATCAAACCAGTCAATCCTAAAGGATATCCGTCCTGAATATTCATTGGAAGGACTGCTGATAAAGCTGAAGCTCCAATACTTTGGCCACTTGTTGCGGAGAACTGACTCATTTGAAAAGACCCTGATGCTGGGAAAGATTGAAGGCAGGAGGAGAAGGGAATGACAAAGGATAAGATGGTTGGATGGCACCACCTACTCGATGGACATGAGTTTGAGAAAGCTCTGGGAGACGGTGATGGAGAGGGAAGCTTGGCATGCAATTCATGACTGAGCAACTGAACTGGCTGAACTGATATGTATAGATATGGCTGATTCACTTTGCTGAACAGCTGAAACTGACATAATGGTTTAAAGCAATTATTCCCTGATGGTTCAGTAGGCAAAGGATATGTCCTAATGCAGGAAACACAGTAGATACAAGTTCTATTTCTGGGTTGCAAAGATCCCCTGGGGAAGGAAGTGACAACCCACTCCAGTATTCTTGCCTGGGAAATCCCAAGCAAAGAGGACCCTGGTGGGCTACAGTCCAAGGGGCCAGACATGATTCAAGGACTAAACACACACACTCCAATTTTTTAAAATAACCCTCAACAAATGGATGTTTTTAAAAAGTAATAGAGCTTTTCTATTTTACAAGCGGTAGGTATTTTAATTAAATTTGAAGTATATCATTCTTTTGTTGTGGGAAGAATCATCTGGATATTTGTACTTAGTTATGCAAATGTAACATAAGTACACTCAGCCACACCCCACCACCATCCCCCTTCTTAGAAAAAATAGTGAAATAACCTGAATGCATATGTTTTAGACTAAAATGGATAAATGTGCTATTTGGCAATGCAAATTTAATGTATGTTTTAGCAAAGCTTTTTTTTTTTTTTTGCATACTTTGTTGCTTCTTTGAAAGATTTCTTTATTAAGTAGTTTAGGCTGTAAATTATTACTTGTTTTGACCAAGATGCATATGCTTGTGTTTGATCAAAAGAGATTAGTAATAGAGACGCAATGATTGTAGGGGCGGGGGAAGTGCAGGCCCAACATTTAAGTCAAGATGGAATAGAAATTGGATGAAAGAGCTGTGTGTGCTTGGGCCAGCTCAGGCTGGACTGGATTTGAATCTCAGCTCCATCTATTCCTAGTGTTGTGACCTTAGGCAAGTAGTGAATTCAGAGGTAAATACCTGAGCCTTTCAAACTGTATTGATGTTGGACTATTGCCCTCTTGTATCAATGTCTTGAGGTCATACAGCCAGACAGTACCTCTGTCAGTGAAAGGTAGAGTTTTTCATAAAGAATGTGGACATTTTCACAATTATCCTTGGAAGAATTCAAACTTTGAACTGAAATGAGGACAGGAAGAGAGAAAATTACAGTTTTTATGGCTATCTTTTTGTTTCTTCAAGAAATTATTATAACTATGGAACTGATATTCACTAGATTCCTATTCTGGGTCAGGTATCAATGGGGGTGCTAGGAACAGGAGATATAAGAAGACAAGGCTTCTTATACAGGCTCTTAAAATGCCCATAGTTAAATGAGGCACATAAATAAGTGACCAGTCATACGTATGATGAATGCTATCTATCAGTTCAGTTCAGTCACTCAGTCGGGTCTGACTGTTTGCGACCCCATGAATTGCAGAACGCCAGGCTTCCTTGTCCATCACCAACTCCTGGAGTTCATTCAGACTCACGTCCATCAAGTCAGTGATGCCATCCAGCCATCTCATGCTCTGTCGTCCCCTTCTTCTCCTGCCCCCAATCCCTCCCAGCATCAAAGTCTTTTCCAATGAGTCAACTCTTCACATATGGCCAAAGTACTGGAGTTTCAGCTTTAGCATCATTCCTTCCAAAGAAATCCCAGGGTTGATCTCCTTCAGAATGGAATGGTTGGATCTCCTTGCAGTCCAAGGGACTCTCAAGAGTCTTCTCCAACACCACACTTCAAAAGCATCAATTCTTCGGCATTCAGCTTTCTTCACAGTCCAACTCTCACATCCATACATGACCACAGGAAAAACCATAGCCTTGACTAGATGGACCTTAGTCGGCAAAGTAACGTCTCTGCTTTTCAATATGTTATCTAGGTTGGTCATAACTTTTCTTCCAAGGAGTAAGTGTCTAGTGGGGAGTAAATACAAAAGAATGTAACTTTTAAATCTTCATGGCCAACCATCTCTAAGACTTGGAAATTGGTCCATGGCAGGAGAGGGTCAAGGAGGACCAGCTTCCTTGTTTGGAGGTGGTTAAGTAAAGATTAAAATACAGGTTTAAGAGCAAGCTGGGAGAAGAAGGACAGGAAAGATGAATTTTATTCTGAAAGTGGTAAGGTTTGGGGACTTTCAAATTGATATAAAAATTTGGATATGTGGATTTGAAGCTAAGAGGAAAGATTGGGGCAAGGTGAAAATTTGAAAGTAATTAGCTTACAGTGGGTAATTATGAGAATAGATGATATAACCCACAAAATGCATTCAAAGTAAGATAAGTATGAACAAGAAAGAAATCACAGGTAATGGCAAAATTTAGGAGGAAAAATATCAATCTATTTATCAATCTATCATCTAAGTCTCATTGGTCTTTCAGTATACCAAATGAAGCCCTAGATTTGCTAAAAATACTCCGATATTCTTAGGATGTATTGTACTTTTCCAGAAGTCTTTACTTTCTCTGCCACAGTGAAGCCATCTGAATCTAGAAGAAATAGCAATCTCTAACAAATAGAGAAAAGTAGAAAATTAAAAAGTCGATGACTACCACTTTGAATGCTATTGCTCAACTTGTCTTTAACACAATGGACAGACACTTCATCTTTTAAAGTAATTAAGCATCCAAAATGTAGGATTCTATTATACAAGAAAATAGTCCTCCATTGCAACACTATTACAATGAAATGAGAAATTGGAAGGCTCTATTTATACGATAGTAAGAAGCAAGATAAGCTTTTGGTTGCTTTTGGTTTGGGGACATTTGAAGCTCATGAGTGAAAGGTCTCCAAATGATGTGGCCTCTGTTCAGTTAGTACAGTTCAGTTGCTCAGTCGTGTCCGACTCTTTGCGACCCCATGAATCGCAGCATGCCAGGCCTCCCTGTCCATCACCAACTCTCGGAGTTCATTCAGATCCATGTCCTCTGTGGTTCCCTCAAATAATTTAACAAATATGAGACCTAGGGCTAGCTTAAAGATTAAGTTTGATCCGGAATTTGGAGTAAGAAAAAACCTTAGGATATTTCTTAAAAATTGAAGGTAAGTTTTAGTGAATTAGGTAGAGTTGGTAATAACCCTGCTTATTTAACTTATATGCAGAGTACATCATGAGAAATGCTGGGCTGGAAGAAGCACAGGCTGGAATCAAGATGGCCAGGAGAAATATCAATAACTTCAGATATGCAGATGACACCACTATTATGGCAGCAAGTGAAGAACTAAGAAGCCTCTTGATGAAAGTGAAAGAGAGTGAAAAGTTTGGCTTAAAGCTCAACACTCAGAAAACTAAGATCATGGCATCCAGTCCCATCACTTCATGGGAAATAGATGAGGAAACAATGGAAACAGTGTCAGAGTTTATTTTTTTTGGACATCAAAATCACTGCAGATGGTGACTGCAGCCATGAAATTAAAAGATGCTTACTCCTTGGAAGGAAAGTTATGACCAACCTAGATAGCATATTCAAAAGCAGAGACATTACTTTGCCAACAAAGGTCCATCTAGTCAAGGCTATGGTTTTTCCAGTAGTCATGTATGGATGTGAGAGTTGTACTGTGAAGAAAGCTGAGCGCCGAAGAATTGATGCTTTTGAACTGTGGTGCTGGAGAAGACTCTTGAGAGTCCCTTGGACTGCAAGGAGACCCAATCAGTCTATTCTAAAGGAGATCAGTCTTGGGTGTTCCTTGGAAGGAATGATGCTGAAGCTGAAACTCCAGTACTTTGGTCCCCTCATGCGAAGGGTTGACTCATTGGAAAAGACTCTGATGCTGGGAGGGATTGGGGGCAGGAGGAGAAGGGGACAACAGAGGATGAGATGGCTGGATGGCATCACTGACTCGATCGACATGAGTTTGAGTAAACTCCGGGAGTTGGTGATGGACAGGGAGGCCTGGCGTGCTGCGATTCATGGGGTTGCAGAGTTGGACACGACTGAGTGACTGAACTGAACTGACAGAGCTCTAAAGGTTATTCCCCTCTATGTTAAGGAAATGATCCCACAGTGAGAAGACAAATGGTAAACATATGATTCATGATATAGTTTTGTCTTTTAAAAAGTTAATTATGAATGGATTTCATAACTCCTTAGAGTCATAAAGCACATTCAGTTCAGTTCAGTTCAGTTCAGTTGCTCAGTTGTGTCTGACTCATTGCGACCCCAGGAACTGCAGCATGCCAGGCCTCCGTATCCATCACCAACTCCCGCAGTCCACTCAAACCCATGTCCATCAAGTCGGTGATGCCATCCAATCATCTCATCCTCTTCAGTCCCCTTCTCTGCCTGCCCTCAATCTTTCCCAGCATCAGGGTTTTTTCAAATGAGTCACCTCTTCACATCAAGTGGCCAAAATATTTCAGTACTTCACTTATTCTCTAAGAAAGGACCTCATGAATATTTGGGAAAATATTTGGTTTAGGATAAATTAGATGCAATGAGTTTTTTTAAAAAAAGTCATGAGATATATAATAAATTTCTTTACTCTCATTTAAGCTTGGGTCCCTACTTTTTCAATAGCTGAATTTCACTTTGATTACAGCCTTCTTCTCCTCCTGTAACTTTAAAAATCCTACATATTCTAAACTCATCAAAGCCATGTGCTACTCAAGTTACCTGGAATTTCTTCTTTTTTGATAAATTATTCATCCTTCAAGACGCAACACAATTTTATCTTCAGTGAAGTCATCTCTGATTTACTCTCTTGTTCCTGCTTCTATGACTCAACAACACTTTGATCATATCCCTGTTCAAACATGTATTAATTTTCACTATAGTTACCAGCTACATGTGCATCTCTATAGCTGGACTGTGCCTAGCTCCATGCCTAGCACACTTTCAGTAAATACTTTTTGTTATGTAATAGTTGCTTTTTCAATCATATATTTCAATCATACATATATATAGACATCTATATATGTCTGTGTCTGTCTATAACTTACACAGATCACATAAAAGGTCTCTCCTGAATCTCAAGATAACCACACAAGACTGTAAGGACAGCTATCTTTAATCCCATTTTTCAGATAAGGAAGCAGAGAAGACAGACTCAAGAGAAGTCTTATCCAGTACTGTATGTGAAATAAACGAGAAACAAAACAAAAAATCAACTCCCTTTTTGTGATTTCAATTCTAGTATGCTATCTTCAATTAAGTAGAATTTTTAGAGCCCTGAGTGCTTGCTCATTCTCTCAGTCATGTCTGAATCTTTGCAACCTGATGGACTGTAGCCTGCCAGGCTCCTCTGTCTATGGCATTTTTCCAAGCAGGAATACTGGAGTGGGTCACCATTTCATACTCCAGGGGATCTTCTAGATCCAAGGATCAAACCCACATCTCTTGCATCTCCTGCATTGGCATGCAATTTCTTTACGACAAGCACAACCTAGGAAGACCTGTTTTAGAGCCACATGCTTATAATGTATTTCTTGAAGTTTTCCTTTTATTTAAATATACCTAAGATATCAGCCCTGGGTGTTCTTTAGAAGGAATGATGCTAAAGCTGAAACTCCTGTACTTTGGCCACCTCATGCGAAGAGTTGACTCATTGGAAAAGACTCTGATGCTGGGAGGGATTGGGGACAGGAGGAAGAGGGGACAAAGAGGATGAGATGGCTGGATGGCATCACCGACTTGATGGACGTGAGTCTGAGTGAACTCCGGGAGATGGTGATGGACAGGGAGGCCTGGCATGCTGTAATTCATGGGGTCACCAAGAGTCGGACATGACTGAGCGACTGAACTGAACTGAAGATATACAAAACTGGATTAATCATATCCCTAGGTTTATCACAGTCATTGCTAGTTCATGCATGTCCCTGATTTTTTGCTTGTATGCATATGTTCATTTTTTAATATGACTAATACTTATAAATTCACCACTCATTCCTACAACTAAAACATTCTCATTAACTATCTACATCTATAGACTTTTCCTTCCCTAACCTCACCAACTTTTGACTTACTGTCCAACCCTAAAGCATTTTTTATTTGAATATTTTCTCTATAATTTGAATATCTTTCTCTATAGTTTTTTTCACTTTTTATTTTTGAACTNATATTTCATTTTATGAATATACTGTAATTGAACTATCATTCTAGTCATAGAAATTTGGGTCATGTTCAGTTTTTTGTTTTTGCTACTATGAATAATGCTGTCATGAAATTTTCAACATTCTTTTGAGTATATAACTGAGAGAATTCCTGGGTTGTAAGTTATGTAAATATTTAATTTTACAGGAAAATGTCAAGTTTCTTTTATAAAATAATAAAAATTTACAAACCCACCAACAAGGTATGAAATCCTGATGATCTACCTTTTCTGCAGTAATTGTCAGGTAACCGTAAAATGATATCTCATGGTGTCAATTTTCATTTCTTCACTTGCTAATGAGGCTGAAACTGTCTTTATACATTGACCATATGTATTTTTTTAGTGCATGTGTGCATGCTAAGTCGTTTCAGTTGTGTCCAACTCTCTGTGACCCTATGGAGCCTGCCAGACTCCTTTGTCCATGGAATTCTGTCCATAGAATTTGTATCACAAAGAAGTTTTTTGGTAGAACTTCTTTATTTGCAGTAAAAATCCTGTCAGGTCTATGTATCCAAATCCTATGTCACGTCCAAGTTAAGTATCTTCACCTAGTTTGTACGTTGCCTTTTGACTTTCCTAGTACTTGCTGCTCATGAATGAATGTTAACTGCTAGTAGTTTACAGCTGCATCTTTCTCAAAGGAATTATACGTGGCCAATGGGTCTTCCTTACACAAATCCTGGAAATCACTTTATAGCCAATAACTGACTTATATGCAGATATAAGAGGCTGGTCCCCTTACCTCAAGAAAAGACATATTCTGTGGAACAATTCATGTTCCAGAGCTTCCTATGAAATTAGGCTGAAGCTAAACTCCAACTGAAATCACATCGTTTCTCAGCCCCTTCTTCTCCCTATATTTTTCTCATTTCCGTAAAGGTGACTCCTGACAGTGTGTCCTCAATACGCTGTTCAAACAAAAGTCTCAATCTTAGGTCCTCCTTCTAGGATATTAAATACTATGAGATATCTTCGGATGAACACTTCTTAAATCTCATAGTCAAATTTATCTGTCTTTTATGGATTTTCTTTTTAAAAATATCAACCTTTTCTTTCCCCATGGTCAGAAAGGTATCAGGGTCTGTATTTCCAGTAAATTTTAACTTTGCTTTTAAAATTTAAGTTTTCAATCATCCTGAAGTTGATTTTTAAATGTAATGTGATCCAATAATTTATTGTACATATGAATACATTTAGTTTATTAAATTCATTCATTTTCCTATCATGGATCCTTTCAGAAAACTAGTGATTTTTCAACACATTTTTAAATGCTCTTTATATCAATATATTAAGAGCCTTGCTTGGTGTTGGGGCTATAAACATAAAATGATATTACAAACCTCCTCTCCCCACACTATCAAGGGGCTTCCAGTGTAAGTAGGAAAGCAGAATGCAGCTACAGTAGAAGTATAATCAAAATAAATTAGTATCTACTAGGAGTCAAGAAAATTTCTTAGAGGAAATAAAACTAAAAGAACAAATATTTTATAGTTGAGAAACATGGATAATTCATGGAGTTTCCAGACTGAAGAAATCTTTTACAAAAGGACAGATTGTAAACTAGCATGAAATATCTTAGAATGCCTGTAGTTTTATATGGCATAAAAAGTATGACAGCAGATAAGAACTGAAAAGTAGACAAAGGGTTTATTCATAAAGGACTTTTTTTTTATAGGCCACCTCATGCGAAGAGTTGACTCATTGGAAAAGACTCTGATGCTGGAGGGATTGGGGGAAGGAGGAGAAGGGGACGACAGAGGATGAGATGGCTGGATGGCATCACTGACTCGATGGATGTGAGTCTGAGTGAACTCCAGGAGTTGGTGATGGACAGGGAGGCCTGGCGTGCTGCAATTCATGGGGTCGCAAACAGTCAGACATGACTGAGCGACTGAACTGGACTGAACTGAATTTCTACCTTGTATCTCCCAGCACTTTCCCTTCTCTTTGCATGTGGCTTCCACTCTTGCCACTGGTTGGAAGAAACTATGTGACCCAAGTTTGGCCACAATACTCTAGTCATTTGGACACAGGGATTGTCCTAAGTGCGGGCGTCCAATGTGAATAGGTACAATGAAATCCTCCTACAAGGTATAGATGTTAATATACAGAAGCCATTTCTGTTAAAGTTGCTAAACTGGGGCTAGAGCAATCATGTTCCCTACCACATGGAGAATACCTGAGTAAGAAAATAAAGCCTACACACACACACACAAAGATGAGATAGTAGGAATACAAAACTCACATAAACTTAACGTTGGATTGAAGTCCCAACTCCATTACCTGACAACTTATCTCTTATAGATTTTTCTTCAGTTCTATTAGCTTTCCAGTTTTATTCTCAGGAATTTAAGGCAGTCAATTATTCTTTTTTTTACTACACTTACTGAAATTGTCTGATATTTTCAGCTGAGAGAGAATTAATTAAAAAAGCAATGACTTTATCCTGGTGACAATAGCCATCAAATGGCTTTTTCAGGAAAGTATAATGGTTAGACTTGCCTAATGGAAATTTTCCATGGTCACAAGGTGGAGGGGGTTCAAGGAATTCAAGAACAAAAAATAAAAGCAAAAAAAAAAGAACTGATAAAGGACATGGCCTATATCTACTTGATTATGCCCAGCACTAGACATGATTATGGGGCTTCCCTGGTAGCTCAGTGGTAAAGAATCTGCCTACCAATGTAGGAGACATGGGTTCAATTCCTGGGTGGGGAAAATCCACTAGAGAAGGAAATGGCAACCCACTCTGATATTCTTGCCTAGGAAATCCCATGGACAGAGGAGGTTGACAAGCTATGGTCCAAGAGTCAGCAAAACTTAGTAACTAAACAACAAAGATCTGATTATATTACCTCTCTTCCCTTCCATTCTCTTTAAATAGGCAGGCTATCTGTATCAAACAGTTTAATAACATCTTTTTTAGGGTTCTTGAAGAAATGTTGCTGAATCATAATTTTGTTCTTCATAAAAGAGAACAATACTTTTAACAACTTGGGGGTTTTGTTGTTACAAGTTAGAGGTCTTTATAAAAAGAGAGAAGACCAAAAAGTTTTAAGAAAATTAAGATTACCCATAGCCCCAACAATTCAAGAAAAATGATTAAAATTTTACTGTCTTATCCTTCAGGCTCATAAAAATATGCAGATAGTCATTTTAAAAACACAATATAATTCATTCCCTGTTTATCCAAATACTATACCATGAATAATTTCCCATGTAAATATACTCTGAATATTGAATTACTACCTCTCATAGCATGGATGTAGTATACTGCTTAACCATCAGTCTGTTTTGCAGACTTTGGTTGCTTCCAATTTTCATAGTTTTAAAGAAAGCAGCCATAAGCATCCAACATGTAGATCTTTTCCCACATTTTAGATTTCAGGTTGGATAAATTCCTAATGGAATTACTGGGACAGAGGTTACATACATTTTTAAGACTCTTTCCACAAAAGAACTTTGCAAATTAGACTATATGTTTTATTTCAGCAGAATATGACAAGTCAGAAATGACAAATGATCCCGATTCCCAGAATTTCACTGCACTTAAATGTGCAGGGCAATCAGATTTGGCTGCTCTTCTGTGTTTGGGGCATAATGTGATGGACTGATTTCTATTCTCCCCCTACAGACTGATATAAATTCTTCAAAGTTTCTTTTTTGTAGGAACTAAATAGTCTAAGCAGCACAAAACTTAACATTTGGAGTGTCAGCTGAATTTTTCCATGTTTCTTTGAGGGTGAAACGGGGTGTGGAATATTTTTCTTTCCTGAAGACAGGAAATGAATTCTGCAGATTGAAGCCCTTTTTTGAGAACTAACTACATCAAGATTCTTACGCTTATGATCTCCTTTAATCTCTCCCAATAGCATCTGAGAATTTGAGTACTAGATCAGAAAAGATGCAGGTTTTGCTACCAGATGAATCCAAGTTCTATCCATTGTTATTTTAATTGAATAGCCTTCTGTGAATTATTAATCTGAGTTAATAAAACCATGGGGATAGCAGTGTATATTGTACTGGATGGATAATTTTAATTAAATGAGAAAATGCAGGCAGGGCAATCCACATAGTGTATACCTCTGTCTTAATCTGGGACCCCTGAGATCAAAATCTGAGGCATGCATACGGTTTATTCTGGAATTGATGTACTAGAGCATGGGTAAATGTTCAGGGAGGAGTACAGGGAAGAAGAGAAAACCAGTACAAGAATATTATCGAGCTGGTCACTAATGCAGATGACTGGTGCCTAACCTTCTTTCCCTGGAGTCTTATGAAATGAATCTTAGAACTTTTCTTTTAAATTTAAGAACATTTTTATTGAAACTATTATGCTTAATGGTTGGATGGCATCACCGACTCAATGGACATGAGTTTGAGCAAACTCCACAAGATAGTGAAGGACAGGGAAGGAAGCTTGGTGCACTGCAAACTGTGGGGTGGGAAAGAGTCATACACTACTTAGCAACTAAACAACACGGGATATTTCTTAACATTTGAGTAAAATGTGTTTCTCCTTTTGAAAAAATAATGTGTCAAATTACAGCACCAAAAATTAAATGTAGAGACATTTCTTCTCATTTTTGTGTGGTTTAAATTACTATGCTTTATATGAGACTCCATCTTCTTTTTTTACAAATATTTTACATATTGCTGCCATTTTTTAAGAGCTTACCTTTTGTCCGAAAGGAAAAAGAGGAAAGTATTTACTCATCAGCAAACTTCCCCTTCCCCTTCCCCCACAGATGAGAGCAACTCTAAGTCACTCATTTCCAGGTTGTATATGTTTGTCAGGGAGTTCCCGGAGGCATCAGAGACACCTTCAGTAAGATACAGGAGGGGTGAACCCTATCTGGTTACAGCTCCTCAAAGCGAGTCATTGCTGGTCACTACAGCAATAGTTAAATTAAAGGAAGTGGGGAAAACCACGAGACCATTCAGGTACGACCTAAATAAAATCCCTTATGATTATACAGTGGAAGTGAGAAATAGATTTAAGGGCCTAGATCTGATAGACAGAGTGCCTGATGAACTATGGACTGAGGTTCGTGACACTGTACAGGAGACAGGGATCAAGACCATCCCCATGGAAAAGAAATGCAAAAAAGAAAAATGGCTGTCTGAGGAGGCCTTACAAATAGCTGTGAAAAGAAGAGAAGTGAAAAGCAAAGGAGAAAAGGAAAGATAAAGTATCTGAATGCAGAGTTCCAGAGAATAGCAAGGAGAGATACAAAAGCTTTCCTCAACTATCAGTGCAAAGAAATAGAGGAAAACAACAGAATGGAAAATACTAGAGATCTCTTCAAGAAAATTAGAGATACTAAGGGAAGATTTCATGAAAAGATGGGCTCAATGAAGGACAGAAATGGTACGGATGTAACAGAAGCAGAAGATATTAAGAACAGGTGGCAAGAATACACAGAGGAACTGTACAAAAAAAGAGCTTCATGACCAAGATAATCACAGTGGTGTGATCATTCACATAGAGCCAGACATCCTGGAATGTGAAGTCAAGTGGGCCTTAGAAAGCATCACTATGAACAAAGCTAGTGGAGGTGATGGAATTCCAGTTGAGCTATTTCAAATCCTGAAAGATGATGCTGTGAAAGTGGTGCACACAGTATGCCAGCAAATTTGGAAAACTCAGCAGTGGCCACAGGACTGGAAAAGGTCAGTTTTCATTCCAATCCCAAAGAAAGGCAATGCCAAAGAATTTTCAAACTCCTGCATAATAGCGCTCATCTCACACGTTAGTAAAGTAATGCTCAAAAAATTCTCCAAGCCAGGCTTCAGCAATATGTGAACCGTGAACTTCAGATGTTCAAGATGGTTTTAGAAAAAGCAGAGGAACCAGAGATCAAATTGCCAGCATCCACTGGATCATGGAAAAAGCAAGAGAGTTCCAGAAAAACATCTATTTCTGCTTTATTGACTATGCCAAAGCCTTTGACTGTGTGGATCACAATAAACTGTGCAAAATTCTGAAAGAGATGGGAATCCCAGACCGCCTAACCTGCCTCTTGAGAAACCTATATGCAGGTCAGGAAGCAATGGTTAGAACTGGACATGGAACGACAGACTGGTTCCAAGTGGGAAAAGGAGTACATCAAGGCTGTATATTGTCACCCTGCTTATTTAACTTCTATGCAGAGTACATCGTGAGAAATGCTGGGCTGGAAGAAGCACAAGCTGGAATCAAGATTGCCAGGAGAAATATCAGTCACCTCAGATATTTGATGACACCACCTGTATGGCAGAAAGTGAAGAAGAACTCAAGAGCCTCTTGATGAAAGGGAAAGAGGAGAGTGAAAAAGTTGGCTTAAAGCTCAACATTCAGAAAACGAAGATCATGGCATCTGGTCCCATCACTTCATGGGAAATAGATGGGGAAACAGTGGAAACAGTGTCAGACTTTATTTTTCTGAGCTCCAAAATCACTGCAGATGTTGACTGAAACCATGAAATTAAAAGATGCTTACTCCTTGGAAGGAAAGTTATGATCAATCTAGATGATAGCATATTGAAGAGCAGAGATATTACTTTACCAACAAAGGTCCATCTAGTCAAGGCTATGGTTTGTCCAGTGGTCATGTATGGATGTGAGAGTTGGCCTGTGAAGAAAGCTGAGCACCAATGAAGTGATGCGTTTGAACTGTGGTGTTGGAGAAGACTCTTGAGAGTCCCTTGGACTGCAAGGAGATCCAACCAGTCCATCCTAAAGGAGATCAGTCCTGGGTGTTCATTGGAAGGACTGATGCCGAAGCTGAAACTCCAATACGTTGGCCAACTGATGCGAAGAGTTGACTCATTGGAAAAGACTCTGATGATGGGAAGGATTAAGGGCAGGAGGAAAAGGGGACAACAGAGGATGAGATGACTGGATGGCATCACCGACTCAATGGACGTGAGTTTGAGTGAACTTCAGGAGATGGTGATCGATAGGGAGGCCTGGCATGCGGTGATTCATGGGGTCACAAAGAGTCGGACATGACTGAACTGAACTGAACTGAGCAGCAATAGTTGGGCAAATGATGAAGACTACAGGGATTTTCAGAGACCATTAGAGGTGGTGTTTCCTATTTATTACAATACATTATCACCAACAGTGGCTTAAAACACCACAAATTTGTTACCTTACCAAGCTGGAGATTAGAAGTTCAAAAATGACTCTAATTTGGCTAAAACAAAGGAGTCAACAGGGCGGCATTCCTTCTAGTGGCTCTAGGAGGAAATCCACCTCTTACTTTCACCAGCTTCTAAAGGCTGTTCATTTCTTGGCTCAAGGAGACCTTTCAACAATGGCCTCACTCTGACTTCTCCCTCCACCATCTCACTTTCCCCCCTAACACCAACACCTTCCTCCCCCTTATAAGGACAGCTTGTGATTACATTAGACCCACCTAATAATACATGATACTCTTCCCATCTCAAGATCATTAGTCACATTTGCCAAGTCCCTTTGATATGTAAGATAACTCTTCACAGGCTTCATGGATCAACACATGGACCTCTCTGGGGAATCATTATTCTGTATACCACAGTGTCCAGTATAAGAATCTAATAAATGTGTATTAGGTTCTCTTCTCTTGCTGATCTCTGACTTTACATCTTGTCACTATTCCACTCCACCTTACGTAAATTTTGATCAAGTCACTAGGTAGTAAATGGAAAGGCAAAGCCACAAATACATATCATCTGGTTGCAAATATATTCATTTGGGGGTCTTGCAATCAATGACTCACCATTGACTATGATAAAGGACAGGGTTGGTGATGGTGCTGCTATCACCATCTGATGTGATTCCGAGTTGAGTGAGGATGAGCCAATGAGAATGAGGAAAAATTCCACCAAATGGGCCATGCTGGAGGCCCCGACAATTTCAGATTCCATTTCCAATGTGGTTATAGCAAATCACTTTCAATTCTCTGGGAAAGGAAATTCATTCTTTTTAAGATACCAAAAATGGATAACTATGACTAAAAGATAAATTTGCTGAATCTAAAGCAGATCATCATTCATCTGATACCCTGAATAAACACTAAATGAGAAATACTTTTTAGCATGACTTTTTAACATGACAAAACCTTGCTCAGGTTTTTGGTAAAAAGAAACACAAACAGAAGATTCAGGTAAATTTCAACACAACTGCTCCAATCTGAATATTCATAACAAAAGTGTAAGTTAAAAAATAAACGGGGCGGGGGGGGCGGAGAGAAGATGGCGGAGGAATAGGACGAGGAGATTACTTTCTCCCTCACAAATTCCTCAAAAAAACATTTCAACACCGAGCAAACTCCACAAAACAACTTCTGAATGCTGGCAGAAGACATCAAGCACCCAGAAAAACAGATCACTGCCTTCAAGAACAGGTAGGAAAGAATATAAAGGACGAAAAAGGAGACAAAGGAGGTGGGGAGGGAGCTCCGTCCTGGGTAGGGAAGCCCGACCCAGGAAAGGAACTTTAAGGAGAGAGGTTTCCAAACACCAGGAAACACTCTCCCTGCCGAGTCTGTGGAGAGCCCTGGAAGCACAGAGGGCATCATAACAGGAACGATACATAATAATTAAAACCGACAGATTACAAGCCCAACAGTGACTTCCCCAGCAGAAAAGCAGCACAGAAACCTGCACCCGCCACTAGCGAGTCAGGGCAGGGCAGGGACGCGCGCGAGGCGCAGGCTGCACGGCTTTATAAGAATCGGGTAGGAACGCCCGGCAAGTAACCAGAACGAACTAACTTGGGCTAGTTAACCAGACTGGGGGATAGCTAACCACACGAAAACTCGAACATAGGACACCGCCAGGACCGCGCACAGAACAAAGGACAGAATGGAAGTAGCTGGCTGCAGACCATCCCCTGCC
>SJYQ01001040.1:0-42200 GCA_006410935.1 Redunca redunca
GACACAAGGAACACCTAACTGGCAATTGGAGACAGCTGACAGTTTCTGTCCTGTGAAACTTTCAATCTCTTCAGCCCTTCAGGAAAGTGTGTGGCACATGCTTCACACCTCGTGTGAGTGGCTTTTGATGAAAGTCTCGGAAAGTCAGTCTCAGATGCAGATTGACTTGACAGCAGAACAGGGACCTACAGAATAATCCAATAACTGAACTGCACTCAGTAGCTGCCAGAATTTAGAAAGGAGAAGCCCCCTGGGACCCTTAGAACTCTTTAGTGGGAACCATGGACTTTCTACACAATGTGGGATGTAAGTTCAGGCCCATAGTATCTGGAGCTTAAGGGGCAGTCACTCCAAGTGATGCTACAAATGATACCGTGTAATAGGTGGGATCTGGTGGCTTTTAGATGATGTGAGCTCAGCATTTGCTAGTCAGTGTACAGAACTTATCATAGCAACAACCCATAAGGGGCTTGGAGTATTTTTTTTAGTCACGGAGTCACTTTTTCACACTGCCAATAGACTGTGGCACTCCCTATCTTAGATGACCACTTGCCGTCGACAGAATGAAAGCTGCAGTCCTCCGGCTCAGGCTTGAGACCACCATGACCTGACTTCTGCTACTCAGTTCTCCTCTATCCTGTGAACCCCCAGGCTAAACTTCATGCTCGAGTAGCACTGAACTGTTTGTGACCCCTGCCCTGCCCCCCAAATGGCTGCTTCCCATGCAAAGCTGAGGCTCGCTCAAGCCCTTCCCTCTCCTTCATGCTCTTATCGCTCCTCACTTGGCTCTTCTTCTAAGACTTAGTTCACACATCACCTTCTCCAGGAAACCTTTCCTGCTGCCCCAGTTTGGCTCATGTGTCTCTTATCAGCCCACATATAATTCCACAAGAGCATGTACAATTCTTATGTAGAGATTATCTACTTTTATGTCTATAACTTCCTGACTGAATGAAATAAAAGCTTCTCTAATGTAAGAATTTAGTCTTGGTAATCTTTGTCTCCCTACCCTCATCCCCACCAGGGTGTATCACATGAAGTGGGGCACTTTTTAACACGAATACCATTCATTAAACTTAATCCCACAAATGCAGGCAAGATTTTGTAAAACAGCATACCAGCCTTCAGGTGAGCGTAATCTCAAAGAAATACCCTTTAGAAGTCATTTACCTTTGCCAACATATACACCGCACACAAACTGGAGGTCCTTTTATGAACTTTAAGTTCAGGGAACACAAGGCTGTTTTTTAGTCACATATTTTGCTCACATAATAAACCTTACATCTTTGAGTGTAGACTGAATATTTTGAAACAGCAAAAATCATTGAGTAGGGACTTTCCTGCAGGTCCAGTGGCCAGGACTCCTCACTCTCAATGCAGGAGGCCTGGAATTGATCTCTGGTCAGGGAATCAGATCCCATATGCTACGACTAAGAGTCCACAACCTGCAACTTTAGATTCTGCACGCCACAACAAACACTGAAGGCCCCGTGTGCCACAACTAAGACCCGGAGCAGCCAAGTAAACAACAACAACAAAAAATCATTGAGTGTTCTGCTAGGGACCACAGTAATTTGTCATGTTGGTTAAAAACATTTTGAGACCCGTTCCCGGCCATCCTATCGAGGAACTCATACAGAACATACTTCAAGCCAACAGCACCATCTTTGAAATAAACACATAGCCAGCCCAGGGAATTACATCTAGGTTACTATATATTGCTGAAACTATTTTAAAAGTTATTCTGTAACTTGACAATCACAACTGTTACTTCATTTTAGCATTTAGAATTAATTTGCCAACACACAACTTAAATAGCATGTCTACAAAAAAGCTCAGTCCCACAAGCCTGCGTGTATTCTTGGGAAAGTGTTATGAAATTGGAGTTCCAATCTTAGTTTTGCCACTTACTTGCTTTACAATCCTGGTAACTTCTCTTCTAGCTCCAAGACTCCATTTCTTCATCTGTAAAATGAGTCAATGATAAAATCCGACTTAATTATCAGAGAGTTGAAAGTCAACACTCACAAAGCCTGTGCCTTACTAAGCACTACTACACGCAGCACAGAGGATTCTGGGTACTCTGAAACACAGATGATTGGAATGAAGCCTTTCTTATTTATAGTTAAGTAACAAGGCAAAACTGTGCTCACATGTTGCAAACAGACAATAAGCTCTCTGATTGCTAGGAGATGGAGAAATTTGGGGGGCTGCCTTGGTGTGAAAAAGGAGGGATTGTTTTTGTGTCCATTAGAGCAGGGCCAACCTCTCCAATCTCTGGAACACGGACCAGTACCTCCTGTCAGATCAGTGGCGGCATTAGTTTAGAAATAAAGTGCACGATAAATGTAATATGCTTGAATCATCCTGAACCCCCCACCCATCCCCAGTCCTTGAAAACATTGTCTTCCACAAAACTGGTCCCTGGTGCCAAAATGATAGGGGACCGCTGCATTAGGGTACAATTTTTTAAAGAATCACACCCCTTGTTAAGTCTGATAAAACCAAAGGATCTGCTCAGAAAAAAAAGAAAGAAAACCTACATTTCATTTCAGGGATCCTTGTATCTCCTTGTGCCTATCTATGGATTCTAAAAATGTCCATACCCCAGGGCATGAGTCTTTGGTTTATACATTTAAATAAATGCACATTTTCCATGGCTATCTCCTTTTCCCTAAGATTCTACACATATGTACTCTGAGATATCATCAATTATGACTCTCTCAGGGTATATGCCCAGTAGTGTGAGGTGATACCTCATTGTAGTTTTGCTTTGCATTTATCTAATAATGAGGGGTGTTGAGCATCTTTTCATGTGTTTATTAACCGTCTGCATGTCTTTTTGGTGAAATGTCTATTAGGTCTTCTGGGGGTGGGATGGGATGGAATGGGATGGGGTGGGAGGTGGGAGGGAGGTTCAAGAGAGAGGGGACATATGCATACCTATGGCTGATTCATGTGGATGTATGGCAGAAACCAACACAATTTTGTAAAGCAATTATCCTTCAATTAAAAATAGATTTTTGAAAAATAGTGTATTAATGGATAGAAGTAATTAATACCTTATTTAATAACAAGACCTAACAGACTTTTCTATCTGCAGAGCTATAATATTAGGGAGTTGATTTACAAAATACTCCTCACCAGGAATATAATGTTAGCTTGCCCTGTGTTACATATCAGGTGTGTATATTTTGAGTTCTGCAAACGAGGAATTGCTTTGTCACCATATCTGTGTTTCACTCAAGAGAGGAAGTGTGCCATTAATGTAAAAGTGGGGAGCCAGAGTTAAGAGATTTCAGTTCTGATTTTAGTTTTGCCACTCACTTGCTTTGTAATTCTAGTAAATTCCCTTTAATCTCCAAGCCTCCATTTTTTTTTACCTGTAAAATGAGTCAATGATAAAATTTGACGAAGTCACTTGACATAACTGTCTTAAGGACCAGAAGAGATAACAAATGGGTACTATCTCAATGTGAGTTGTTTTTTTCCCCCACCAGAGCTGTTTGGAAAAAAAAAAATTGCCTTATGTACATTTTGTAGGTTCACTTGCCAGAAGGAAATTTTATTGAAGCTTGACATCACAGGCTTTTAGTTTACAATGAAAATCACTATACATGATGGTTAAAATAACACCACCCATATTGACAATGCCAAGTCATTCACACTGATGATAAATGAAAGGTATTTCCTAATTCATTGATCTTCCATTGATGTCAGTTGTGTCTCCCTCCCAAAAGCATTGTATTACATTAGAAAGGTGTACCTGCTTTACTAACACACAGGCATTGTTTGAGTTGCAATGTAGAAGAAAATGCTGAATGATTTTCTCATAAACTTATGTTTGAGGAAGTATTTTTCACTCATGAATTGAAAATAGCTTGTAAAATATGATGGCTTCAATCTTAAAACAAATTCCTCTTGTTATTTTTGCAGTTTGAGTTACTAAGCTCCTTGGTTGGCACTGGCCTGTCCTATCCCAAGAGCTGATGCAATAAAGTGAAACTCATTGAGAGTGGCTGCTGCAATCAGATGATCAAGTTGCAATACTGTTCTTTAAAAAAATTAGTTAACAGTGTAGGAGGAAATACATAGAATATCATGCCCAGAAGATGGTGCTTGTTCAAAATGACAACAAATTTACAGCAAATTTATAGAGCTGTGTTATGAACAAGTCCTTAAGATGTGTATTTCTTGTATAAGTCCTTAAACCATAAATAAAATTTGAAATAATCACTTTCCTTAAAAAAAAAAAAAAAACTCCAGTAATTTTTAAAATGTTGCACTATAACTCTGGTTTGGGCACTTTTTAAAGCCAGACTGGACTTATTTAGCTGAATGTGAAACCTTGGACACCAAGAGTAATTTTTCATCGATAGTATTTGTACCACCCCAGTTCACCGGGTTGCAAAGAGGCGGACACAACTGAGTGACTTCACTTCACTTCAGAGCATCTCCAGGCTTTCCAAGTGGCTCAGTGGTAAAGAATCTACCTGCAATGCAGGAGATGTGGGTTCGATCCCTGGGTCGAGAAGATCCCCTGGAGAAGGAAATGGCAACCCATTCCAGTATTCTTGCCTGGGAAATCCCATAGACAGAGGAGCTTGACAGGCTATAGTCCACGGATTCCTGCTGAGCACCCATGCACAGAGCCTCTCTGTAAGGAAAGGCACCTGCTCAATGGCAACCCATTCCAGTACTTTTGCCTGGAAAATCTCATGGATGGGAGCCTCATAGGCTGCAGTCCATGGGGTCGAGAACAGTCGGACACACCTGAGTGACTTCACTTTCACTTTTCATTTTCATGCATTGGAGAAGGAAATGGCAACCCACTCCAGTGTTCTTGCTGGAGAATCCCAGGGCTGGAGGAGCCTGGTGGGCTGCCATCTATGGGGTCGCACAGAGTCGGACACGACTGAAGCGACCTAGCAAGTAAGCAAGCAAGTCTATGCGCAGTTTCCATCAAATGGAGTCACCGCCATTTTTATGTGAGGAATTCCCTCAAGCCTGTGAAAAATCGAGCAAAGCTTTATCTGCAGGAATTTTGGAAGTTAAAATGTTTTTCCTGCTGTTTTTCTCTAGGCTTTCACTGCCAGCGTATCTCCTGCCCACAGCTGCCAGATTCATCTTCCCAAAACACACTTTTCAGACATCATCCTTTTTACCATGGGAACCACTGAAGGTTTCAGAGTGAAGACCAAGCCCTTGAGCCTAGTATTTAAGGTTCTCTAAATGGCTTTTCTACTAAATTCAACCAAATGTTCAAGAAGGAAATAGTACTATTTTTGCCCAATCTCTTCCAGAAAATTAAAGAGGAAGGTGTATTTCCCAAGCCATTTCAAAAGATTCTGACACCAAAACCAGGCAAATATTATGCGAAAACATCAATTACCCTAATGAATATTCTAAACAGAAGGGAAGGGGGCAAGGCACAATCTTTAAAAGAATGACACAGTCTTAGGACATGACAGAAACTGGTTAGAACCAACTAGGTCCTGATGGGGGAAGATTCAACTTCCAATAGACCTTGAGCCTCATTATACGCTCATTGTAATGCTTCAGTATTCTAAATGACACACTACCAGTGAGGTGATGACCCAATTCCTGGAAATCCATTTGGGCAATGGCCCAGTTTGAGTGATGGCCCACTTCCTAGAAATCCCCACTCCTTCCCCAAAATAGCTAGAATAATCCTACCATTTATTAGCCTATGAAACTGCCCAGCTCATAAAATCTAACCACATCATGTTTCAAGGCCTCTTGCCTTCTGAGATGGCCGATTCACTATCTATGGAATATGGTTCTCCCAAGGCCATTCTTGTCTTTTGAGACCAGCTGCATTCTGTCTATGGAATATGTATCTCTAAATAAATCCACTTCTTACCTATCACTTAGTCTCTCGCTAAATTCTTTTTACCACAAGACATCATGAAACTGAGCTTCATTAAGTCCTGAGACCAGGTGTGTGAGCCCAGATAAAAGACATTCAAAGACGTGGGTTCAAGTCCCAGTCTGGGTTTAGGTTGGGTTTGAGTCCAGCTCGTAGGTTTGAGTCCTGGGTTTGAGGCCTATCTGAGTTGCATGTTTTCACACAAAATTCTTGGCAAAATATTAGCAAATCACACCAACAATAAAATGAAAAGGTTAATATAGCATAACCAAATGGGATTTATTCATATTCAAGATGCAGACCTGCTTTATAATTTGAAAATAAATCAATTTACTTTATAATATTCATAGATTTTTTTTTCTAAAATATCGTTGTCTCCACAGATGCAGAAATATGATTTGACAAAATATAACATCAACTCCTAATTTAAAAAGACTCTAAGCGAACTAGGAGTAAAAGCTCCTCAACCTCACAAACAGCATTGCCAAAATGCTTACAGTAGCTAACATTTTAATAATAAAAAGCAATGTTTTCCCCCTAAATGCTGCTCCCAAAGATGTTTGCAACTTACTCACTTTCTTCATTTTCTATGTCTCCTGACCTCAGAGTGTTTTTTTTGTTTTTTCAGTTTCCTAAGTTCATGCCAGAGATGAGTGCTTCAGCAACTTATGTCAGAGAGTTTGCAGCCCTCTTCCTAATTTGGCCATATAGTCATGCAGAAGCATCTGGGAGCCAGAGATGAAAAGATCAGAAGTAGAAGACAAATAGCCAGAATAATAGAAAAGCTATTTCCTGACAGCATTTATCAGATGGGACAAATTTTATTTTGGAAAAGCAGCTTTCTGGTCTTATTTTGAAAGGGCTCTAGCCTCTGGATTATTTTATAAACACGTCCCTTGTCTTACTACTGAAATATTTAGAGAGACAGAAAGCATACAGTAAGAAAGTTTTTAGTTTTGTTTTAATAAAAACATAATCACATTACACATCTCTTACAACCTGCATTTTTTTCATTTAGCTATAAATAATGACAACTTTCCTGTGTCATCTGTTTTGTCTAAAACTTGATTTTATAGGTTTTATGACTGTGCCACAATTTACTTAACTTTGTCCCTCTTGAGCGTTTTTCATCAAATTTTTTCTAAATTTGGCATTTTAAAGAGTACTTTCATTTCTTCCCACCCATACAGTAAACAAGAAACCCCTTAGATTTTTCTCATAGCCCAGATGACTAATCCTGATAGAAATCTACAAGTTTACACACTGGAATGAATAAAACAGAAAGACTTTGGATGAAAACAGGGTAATCAAGTTGAGAGTCAGCATTGTCCTTTTTAAGAATCCCAACTGTGTTTGTGCCCAAAATGACTCAGCCATATTTATACACCTGTATCCATGCATGCACATGGGCATGCACGCACACGGGCATCACAGAAATGTGGTGGTTTTAATTTGACCAAGAAAAGGATCTTTAGTTGCTAATGGTTAGAATTCCCTCTAAAAATGGCCAGGTCCTGGACTGAGTCATGGATGATGGGTGGGGAAAGCCACCAGCCAGCCAGTTCACCTAGTGCTTTAATCAGCATTTTATTCAGCATTTTCTCCCCATACTCTTACGTTTAAATAAATAGCCAAGGGTCACAAAAATTTTAGAAAAATCTCCCACAATAAAAAACTTATTAAATTAAATAAAGAGGGGGAAAAAAGGAACTTCAGGAGAAAGAGTTTCAATGGAGAAAACAGATGAAACTGTCCAAAAGTACTTCTATAATTAATAGTTTTAAGACAAAAGATATTGCAGGCATGAACAAAAGGCAGGATGCTATATAAAAAAAAGAATTTTGAGAGAACAAGAAAAAGCTCTTGGAAGTTAAACACTGTAACCAAAATTAAATGGCTCAAAGAGGACTCAAAGTTGAAGAAAAAATTCCAAAAAGTAGAACAAAAGACAAAGGAGAAAATAGGAGACAAAATATATGAGAACTAGAGGATGAGTTTAGGAGATCCAATACTCAGAGAATTTCAGATAGAAGATTTGGAAAAATGAACTAAAGAATATCATCAAAGAAATAATATATAAGTACTAAGAAAAAGACACAAGTTGCCAGGTTGAAAGGGCTCACTTAAAGGTCCAGCCAGTGTACACACACACACACACAAACACACCATGACATAGCACCACAACACTTCAGAAAACCAAGGATGAAGTGAAGTTTATAAATATTTCCAGAAAAATAAAATAGGTCACATATAAAAGATCAGACAACACAATATCATTGAACCTCTCAACAACAATGCTAACACTAAAAGAAAATACAATAAAGGCTTTAATATGCTGAAGAAACATTAATCTAGAATTCTATACGCAAGCTACTAGTCAAATGTGGGCGTGAAGTTAACACATTTTCAGACATGCAAGGTCTTAAAAAGATCTATCAAATAAATAAAAAGTTAAGTGATTATTATTTCCAAGGAAATAAAAAGTAGTTTTTACAAGAATAATAAAAATACTGTAAGTTGTACAAGAAAAATAATAAAAATACTACTGCTGGGAATAAGATTTACATTCTAAAAGTCTAAACTTTAATTGTTAATACAAGGCAAAGTTGTATAATGGAAAGATGTAAGGAGAGAGAATGTGGAGGTAGAAAATTGGGAAAGTGAGTAAAATCTTCACGGTTTATTCTAAGTCAATTGATAATATATAACTCAAGGGGGGAAAAACAGGGTATAGCAATAAAGTCTTATCATTTAGAAAGCAGAGTGAAAGATTAACAATAACAGCAGTAACAACACCCGCTTCTGAGTGGCTGGGCTCAGGGGTGAGGGAAACGACTATTTTTCATCATAATCATTACAGAACTTTTTGACTTTTAAAACTATACCTACAGAATTTACAAATAAAAATCACTATAAAAGAGAGAATGAAGCAAGGGCTCCAATGGCATCGATCCACAGGATTGAGGAAGTTCCTTTATGCTTTGGTATAAGGAAGATAAGATGATGTTCCAAGAAACAGGTTGGACTCTGAATTCCCTGATGCAATGAGGAATGATGTACAGGTTGAGTCAGCAATGCCAGAGGCACAACAAAAGGAACAGGAGCTCAAGTTGAAATAGCTACACAGAAAGTTTTCAAAACACACACCAGGATCAGGAACTGCTTTCTCTATGGGAACGCTTCCCTGAACCCAGCCAGGGTTAGAGATCTAGGCCCTGGATCAGAGAACCTCATTTTGCACAATGGAAGCCATAAAAGAGGGTGCTGGGAAGGTTAGTGAGCTTACAAAGGTGGAGAGAAAGTGAGAGAGATATGAGCTGACCATTTATTGCCTGTGCTATAGCTTTCCTGGTTATTGTTGTTCAGCCGCTCAGTCATGTCTGACTCTGCGACTGCAGCATGCCAGGCTTCCCTGTCCTTCACCATTCCGAAAGCTTGCTCAAACTCATGTCCCTTGAGTCAGTGATGCTATCCAAACATCTCGTCCTCTGTTGTCCCCTTCTCCTCCTGCCCCCAGTCCCTCCCAGCATCAGAGTCTTTTCCAATGAGTCAGTTCTTTGCATCAGGTGGCCAAAGTACTGGAGCTTGAGCTTGAGCTTCAGCATCAGTCCTCCCCATGAATATTCAGGATTGATTTCCTTTAGGATTGACTGGTTTGAGCTCCTTGCAGTCTAAGGGACTCTCACGAGTCTTCTCCAACACCACAGTTCAAAAACATCAGTTCTGCAGTTAGCTTTCTTTATAGTCCAACTCTCACTCAGCACTCAGCCTTCTTTGTGGTCCAATTCTCACATCCATACTTAACTATTGGAAAAATCATAGCTTCGACGGATTTTGTCGGCAAAGTAATATCTCTGCTTTTTAATAAGCTGTCTAGGTTTGTCATAGCTTTTCTTCCAAGGAGCAAGGGTCTTTTAATTTCATGGCTGCAGTCACCAACTGCAGTGATTTTGGAGCCCAGGAAAATAGTCTGTTACTGTTTCCCCTTCTATATGCCATGAAGTGATAGGACTGGATGCCGAAATCTTAGCGGAAAAGAATCTGCCTGCAATGCAGGAGACATGGGTTTGATCCCTGGGTCAAGAAGATTTCCTGGAGAAGGAAATGACAACCCACTCCAGTATCCTTGCCTGGGAAAAGTCCCCGCAGAACCCTGGCAGGCTACAGTCCATGAGGTCGCAAAAGAGTCAGCTATGACTGAGTGACTAGACATTCACAAAACATTTTATATACATAATAACATTTATTCTCACATCATCATAATGCAGTATTTCTGTTATCTCCACTTTACCAATAAGAAAGCTGGAAATCTGGGAGGTTATCTAATTTGACCAAAGTCACACCATTAGTGAGTGGTGGGGCTTGAATTTGAGCTAATTCTGTCTGATGCTAAAGTCCTCTGTACCACATCAGAGGAAGAGTCAGAGAAAAAAAGATGGAGTTTCCTTCGCTTCCTGTGTATATCAGACTGTCAGATTTTTCAGATTCACATACTTATAGAGCGAGCTTATGGTTACCAGGAGGGGAGGGGTAGATTAGGAGTTTGGAACTGACATATACATACTCCTACATTTAAAATAGATAATGAACAAGGACTTACTGTATAACAATTTGGCTCAATACTACTAAATACTACTAAATGGGAAAAGAATTTGAAAGTGATATCACTTTGCTGTACACCTGGAACTAACACAATATTGTTCATCAACTATACTTCAATATAAAATAAAAATTAAAACAAAAAAAAAGTAGTATAATACTAAAAATCAAGTATACTTCAAAAAGTAAATAATTTTTAAAAACTGTCAGTTTATTTTTTAATTATGAAAACATACTAATATAAAATCTCCATTTTCACCATTATATGTATACAATTAAGTGGCAATAAGTACATCCACAATGTTGTACAACCATTATCACTATTTCTGGAAACTTTTATCATCCTGAATAGAAATCTTGCACTCATTAAATGATGACTCCTCATTTCCCCTTCCCCAGCCTCTGGTGGCCTCTAATTTTGTTTTCTTTCTCTATGAATTTGTTGACTCTATCTTAAATAAATGAAATCATACAATATGTTCTTTTGTTTATAGTTTATTTCACTTAGCATAATGTTTTTAAGTTTCATCTATGTTATGGCATGTATCAGAATTTCATTTTTAAAGGTTGAATAATTTTCCATTTCCACTCTATGTACATACCACATTTTGTTTATCCACTCATCTACTGATGGACATTTGAGTTGCTTCTATCTTTTGGCTATTGTAAAAATGCTACTATGTTCATTGGTGATCAAATATCTGTTTAAGTCCCTGCTTTCAATTCCTTAGGGTATTTACTGTTTGTTCATTTTTAAGCCTTTTCTTCTCCTTTCACCTTGTTCTCTGAAAGTTCCAAGTTTTCTCAAACTTCTCCTGATCCATTCTTCTACTCCCATTTCATGCTTCAAACTTCTAAGCCCAAGGGGGAAGAACAGAGGAAATTACATATTTCTAATAGCACCTCGTACTCTCTGAACTTGCTTAATGATCAACACACTTGCATCTTTATTCATTCATTTTTATATTATTCAACAAATATTTTGCACACTCATCCTGTGCCCGACACTTTTCTAAGTACTGGTTGTTGTTTTTTATTCACTAAGTCATGTCCAACTCTTGCAACCCCATCAGCTGTAGCCTGCCAGGCTCTCTGTCCGTGGGATCTCCCAGGCGAGAATACTGGAGAGGGCTGCCATTTCCTTCTCCAGAGAATCTTCCCAACCCAGGGATTGAACCCATGACTCCTGCATTGGCAGGCGGATTCTTTACCACTGAGCTACCAGGGAAGCCCTCTAAGTGCTTGGGATACTTCAATTCATGATCTCTGCCAATATTGAGCTTCTATCCCACCTACGGTTTTTTTGTAACCCAAGTTTTTTATTTTATTTATTTTTAACCGAAGGATAATTGCTTTACACTATTTTGTTGGTTTCGCCAAACATCACCATGAATCAACTATAGGTATATTTCTGTCCCCTCTCTCTTAAACCTCCCTCCCACTTCCCTCTCCATCCTACCCCTCTAGGTTGTTACAGGGCCCCGGCATGAGTTCCCTGAGTCAAAGAGCAAATTCTCATCGACTATCTATTTTACGTATGGCAGTGTATATGTTTCCACGTGTAACCCAAGTTTATTAGAACATTTTCAAATCATAAGAATGGTTTTTATGGGAGAGGAGAAGATAAAAGAATGTTATTCAAGAATGCATTTCTTAAATATGAACAAACTGGTGGAAGATAGGGCCCTTCTGAAAAGATCTGGACCCTTCAGAAGGAATAGAGTGATTACTTGACACTCTCCTCACCATTGGCCCCTGCCATCCTAGCAAATGATGAAAGCAGAAAATCAGGAAGAGAAAAAAGGAAGAGAATGAGGCAAGAGTCTGTTCCAGGATTAGCACATTTGCTTTGCTAAGTCCTATTTCCAGGAGCAAGCTACCAGGGTATTTGCATCTTTTCATTATGATGTTTGAAAGGTTAGATCCCCCAGTGATTTTACCAAATCACTTAGGAGATGACAGGTATTTTCTGCTGGACTCCGTGTACACTGAGGATTCTAAAGGAAGTTTTCAGACTCTAACAAATCAAGAAAGATGACTTTTGCAACTGGACTCCATAGAAAAAACATAGCCTCGTACATTTCCTGTTACAATTCTAAAAAATTTCTGGTGTCACTATATATAGTACACTGCTGAATCTGCAAGCTATTTTAGAAAGAGCCATGTATCTCTTGGCTCTGAAGTAACCTGAAAAACATTGGTGCCGTTGCAAACTGGAGCATTAGGTGTTCCCCAAAAGGCATGAATTTAGGGTTCAGCAACTGGCATCCACCCAAATGCAAGTCGTGGATGTGTGCAGCCCCAGCTGGTCTTTGGGCAACACAGCACAGGGGGTCCTCAGTCATCATCCCCTATTCCTAGTTCTTACTCACTTTTCGATGGGCTTCCCACTTGCTGTTGGTCCTTCATGGCACCTAATCTCAGATTCCTTTGGCTTTAGAAGCCACAGACTAACTGCTTTGCCCATTCTTGCCACTGACTGTTCAGCTAACATCTCAGTCACCTACTCATACGTCCTCATCCCAAGGAGAGACTTAGGCTATACTCTCCCCATTCTCTAATCGAGACAATACCTTGACAGGTGACCCCTGCAGGCATTGAGGTTAAGCTCACAATGGTAAGGTTTCATATCGAAGGAGACAGTGCGATGTAATGAAGAACTCCTGGTCTTGGATTTAGAACACTTGAGGTGCCCCTCTAGATCTACATACCCCTTATAGGCTACATGACCAAGGGACTTGGGTAAGTCCAAACTTTCTATGTCAGGCACACAAGACCCTTTATTGTGGGATTCCTGATAAATTTCCTGGTGTCATCTCTTACCACTACCTCCATCAATCCCTGTGATCCAGCCATTCAGTTCCAGTGGTAAATCTTCATGCTCTGCAAACCTTATTGTCTTTACTACATTTCACTTCAACTTTCCCTACACTTTATGTCACTTCTCCTTTTATCTAATTCCTGCTCATCCTTTGGAACACATCTCAGGGGTTTTCATTGTTACGAAGCCTTCACTGTCATTATCCAGCCATCCTCATCCTCTTCTGGCCTTCTTCTCTGGAATTCTTGGGATCAGACACTGTGCCATATTTGATTGTGGCATTCCTGACCTTACACTTACCTGGCACAGAGAAGTACTTAAGTGTTTGCAGAATGATGAGAGTTAAGATGCTTCCCATGCCTCCTCCCATATAAAACTTACAAGATCTGTATTAATATTCCATTTGGCAGGTGCCAACTGAGGCTTCTCATCTATTGGCTAATTATCTGGTTGAAGTCATACAATTACTGGGTGATGTAGATGCTTTGTGAACTCAGGCCTGCTTCATTCCAAATCCCAATCTCCTTCTATGACATCACGGTTCTATCGCATAGAACTAACCTCAGTGATGGACTTGAGGCATTCAAGAAACCCTAATATGGACTTATCCCCCTTTGAAAACTTCTAGATCTTAACAGAATAAAAGATGCCATTTATCACACCTCCAAGTAATGGCTTTACACTTAACATTGGATCTATGTCTGTGAAAAACTGCAAAACCACTTCTGCACTATTGTAAGATGAAATTTTCACCTCCTCAAACCTTCAATAAAGAGAGAAAAAAACATGTAGGGGAAGAAGAGAAAGCAAAACAAAGAAGAGTGGTTATAAGGTGAAGAAAGTTATGATAGCTCGTGACTCAGAATGTTATGATCACATAACCGAATGGACAGGCTCCTTTGCTGCAACTGGTAGGACCTGTCAATCAAGGTTTCAAAGACCTTTTCTTCTGGCAGAGTCATGTAGCCACTCTTTTTTTCTGTAACAACCTCATTCATGTGGTTGACCTCTCCTGTGCTTTCTGTAAGCAAAGAGATCTCTGGAATAAGAGAGGGTTATGGATACCTGTCACTAGATTCCTAGAAAAATACAGTGTAACCAAAAATTAAGTTTTCAGGGTCTTTGAGCCCAGTCCTTACCATAAGCAACTGCCATTACTATAACCCATGGTGTGCGTGTGCGTGTGCGTGTGCGTGTGTGTGTGTCTGTCTGTCTTTTTGGGCTCAAAAGAGAGAGAGATTCTGTGCTGAGGCAGAGATGAGATACATCCAGCAATTAACCAATATTGACAGGTCTAATAATAGGTTATCCTCAGCTAATCCTATAATGTACTCCCATAATATGACAGCTAATCATGCAGAGGTCTGAACCTCTAGCAAGCTTGCCTCAGCACCTAACTTCCTGTTACGGGTGGGCCACCAGGTACATAATTGACTGTTCTCTATTTTAAAGATGCTGACACAGCTGTGGCTGCTTTGCCTGTATTTTACTAATTCAGTCATTAATGCTAGAATCTGGTTCTTGCCATGAATTTTACATAAAATATGGAGCAGAGAGGTTTTGCCTACAACATTAAAGGAAAATTAAAGTTAAAAAAAAAAAACATGTAACCAATTACAAACATTAACCCATCTGAAAGTGGAAATATTCTATTATATCTAGCCCCAAAAATCATTTTTAAAGCTGCCAAGTTCTGTAATATTGCTACCTGGTTTATAAAATTTGTAATAGGTATGCTTTTTCTTTTGTTATTAATATTAGACTCTTCCCTATCTAAAGAATAGGGAAGTTTTTGCTTTTTACAATTTTCCATAGCATGAGAAAGGATAATAAAAATGCACCTTTATTTTCTACCCATTAAGCTCTAACTTATAAGCAATAAAGGACTCTTCATTCTCACCAAAGTCATCTGTATCATAACTATATAAGTGACATATTATTAGGATGATTTTGACTGCATGTAACAAAAAAACATGACTGTCCAAATCATAAAGAGTTTCTTGTTTCACTTTTTACAAAATCCAGAAGCTAGTTTCCTCAGGGCTTGAAAACTGTCATCGTGGACTCTCATTCTTTCCATATTTCTGCTCTGTCACTCTAGGCTTCTCAGCTTGTCCTCAACAGGCTCCCTCATGACTGTATCAATAAGTTGGTTGCAGTTGTCCCAGGAGGTCAAGTAGGCATGACGACAATGGGGATTTTGCTTTATTCAAGGAGTCCCTTCTTATAACGGGGAAGCTTTCCTAGAGTCCTGAAGTAATTTTCCCCTAACTTATCATTACAGCCAAAATTAAGTCTCACAACCATGCTTAATCCAATCCAATCACAGGCAAAAAGTGTGGAATCACTAGCACTGGCCAGTTCCACTTTTCAGCACTGGGTCTTGATAGCATATCCCCTGAAACTTAGGGAGGTGGAGGAGGGTAGCAGAGTTCTATTCCAAAGAAGGATGGAGGAATGACCATTGGGTTGACAACAAGAATCTCCAACAAACGCAAAAGCTACCTGATATGTTCATCTTTCATTCATTTAACAAATATTGCCTGGCAATAGCAGCAGCCCACTAAATATCACCCATTGTTCTAAGTATCAGGAGAACATCATAGCAAAAAAAAAAAAATAGACACAGTTCTGACTTCCTGGACCTACTGATCTACTTACTGGGCATTTCTTGCTTATCCATAGTTTGTATGGTTCTAAAGCTGGAAGTGACTTTGGGGAACCAGTATTTCAACCCTCAATTTTAGAGGTGTAGAAACAGAAGCTATGACTTAAGTCATTTGCTGGACCAAGTGTGTTAGTCACTCCGTTCTTTCTGACTATTCACAACCCCATGGTCTGTAGCCTGCTAGGCTCTTTTGTCCATGCAATTTTCCAGGCAAGAATACTGGAGTGGGTTGCCATTTCCTTTTACAGGGATCTTCCCAACCCAGGGATCGGACCTGGGTCTCCTGCATTGCAGGCAGATTCTTTACCGTCTGAGCCACCAGGGAACCCGAGAATACACCTAATTGGATTATCTGCTGTTGGTGCTTTTTGAGGCAGTGATTATCCTAGCTACAGAGGCTATATGTGTATTATAAGTTTTCAGATATTGGTCCAAACTTTGATTATACAACAAATCACTCTAGAGAGAACCACTTAGGCTATAAATGATTCTCCAAAAGATTCATGTAGATAACATCCATCTGCTAATAAAATAAAATTTAATTAATAAAATTAGTTCATAACCTTCTGACGAGGTAATCTCTTTTTAAATCATGAAGTTCAAAGGTCTTCCTCTCATATCTTATTGTAAATCCAGTCCCTCTCTCCTTTCCAAATCTGTGCAGTGCCAGTCAGCCCCTGAGAGTGGTCAAGGAGTCTCCAGTCTGCACTTCTAAGGGTCCATTTACAGCAGCAGTCCCCAACCTCCAGGACCTAATGCCTGATGATCTCAAGAGGAGCTGATATAATTGTAATAGAAATAAGGTACACAATAAGCGTAATGCACTGGAATCATCCTGAAACCATCCCCTCCACCCACTGAGTCCGTGGAAAAATACTCTTCCACAAAACTGGCCCCTGGGGCCAAAAAGGTTGGCACCTAGACAGCTGCTCTAGGATCCCTGTTAACAGGTATCTGCTGAGCTACCCAGGGCTTTGGTGTGGTCTGGACATGCCCTGTAATGAACTGCAATGAAAGTGATCAAATCTCTGCTCAGAAATGTTAAGTTTATGCTGAATTGTTAGTACTGATTACTCCTTTGTGAATTTATTCTACAAACAGAATCACAGAGGTACACCAGTGTACAAGAATATCCACTCTAGCATTACTGTGGAAGGCAATGATCAGAAATAACCTAATGCTCCTCATTACATCACAGCATGGGCCTGAGTATCAGGTGGCCAACAAAATGGAAGTAACTCTATGAACTGACATGGGTTGACCACCAGGAGACTGGGACAGAAAAATCTCAGTGCAGAACATCATACGTAACATGGAGGCTGTTCCCGGCATAAACAAATATACCAGAAAACAGAAGGAATGTACTGAGTATGTATAGAATGCCTCTAGAACATGGGTCGCCAAACTATAGTGTGCTTAGTCACTCAGTTGTGTCCGACTCTTTGCGACCCCATGGACAGTAGCCTGCCAGGCTCCTCTGCCCACGGGAATTCTCCAGACAAGCATACTGAAGTGGGTTGTCATGCCCTTCTCCAGGGAATCTTCCCAATCTAGGGACTGAACCCAGTTCTTTCACATTGCAGTAAGATTCTTTACTGTCTGAGCCCCCAGGGAAGCCCAAGAATACTGGAGTAGGTAGCCTAATCCCTTCTCTGGGGGATCTTCCTAACCCAGGAATCAAACCAGGGACTCCTGCATTGCAGGCGGGTTCTTTAACAGCTATTCATTTGAGTTCAGTTCAGTTGCTCAGTCGTGTCTGACTCTTTGCGACCCCATGAATTGCAGCACGCCAGGCCTCCCTGTCCAACTCCCGGAGGTCACTCAGATTCACATCCATCGAGTCAGTGATGCCATCCAGCCATCTCACCCTCTGTCGTCCCCTTCTCCTCCTGCCCCCAATCGCTCCCAGCATCAGAGTCTTTTCCAATGAGTCAACTCGTCACATGAGGTGGCCAAAGTCCTGGAGTTTCAGCTTTAGCATCATTCCTTCCAAAGAACACCCAGGGCTGATCTCCTTCAGAATGGACTGGTTGGATCTCCTTGCAGTCCAAGGGACTCTCAAGAGTTCTCCAACACCACAGTTCGAATGCATCAATTCTTTGGCGCTCAGCCTTCTTCACAGTCCAACTCTCACATCCATACATGACCACTGGAAAAAACATAGCCTTGACTAGATGGAACTTTGTTGGCAAAGTAATGTCTCTGCTTTTCAATATGCTGTCTAGGTTGGTCATAACTTTTCTTCCAAGGAGTAAGCGTCTTTTAATTTCACGGCTGCAGCTGAGCTATGGCTAAATCCAGCCCACCATCTGTTTTTGTATGCTATGAATGGTTTTCACATTTTTCAATGGTTGAAAAAAATCAATAGAAAACTAATACAATTTCATGAAAATGACATGAAACTCAAATTTCAATGTCCATGAATAAAGCTTTATTGGAACACAGACAGATCCTCTGTATTCAACAGTAGAGTTGAACAGTTGTGACAAAACTAAGAGTCTTCAAAGAGCAAAACACAGTTGACCCTTGAACAGTTCGGGGTGGGGGATGTTAACCCACAGATAGCTTCTGGATGGCCCTCCATATCCTGGGTCCCTCTGCATTCAAAGATTCAATTGACTGTGTGGTACTGCAGTATTTACTACTAAAAAGATTCTCTTATTGAAAAATAAGTGGACCCACAGCTTAAACCTACATCATTCAAGGATCAGCTGTACTTATTATGTGAGCTTTTACAACCCCTGTTCTAGAAGAATAACTAGTTTCCTCTTGGGAAAGATATGGGATTACAAAGACAAGGAAGGAGAAACCGATTTTACTTACTTTTTATAGTTTTATCCATTTTTGAATTTTTATATAATGGGCAAGTATCTAACTTTAAAAAACTCATAGAATTTTTTAAAACCTTGACTGATTTTAAAATTGTAGAAAAGAATAATTGAGCTAAAATATCAAAAATAGTTGTGGAAGACACAGAGGCAGAGAATTCTGGAAAGACAATGCACTGATGTATCCTGTCTTTCCTACACATACAACTTCATTGCAGCTTCATCTCATTTCCTGT
This sequence comes from Redunca redunca, assembly GCA_006410935.1. NCBI lineage: Eukaryota > Metazoa > Chordata > Mammalia > Artiodactyla > Bovidae > Redunca > Redunca redunca. Next base: position 19,043 of record SJYQ01001040.1, read on the forward strand.
GAGGCTTGCATCAGCTCATGCAGTGGATAAGGGAACTGACAGGAGGGAGCTGCTTTAACCCTCTGTGCCAGATGAGAGGCAGGGAAGGAGTGGGGCGCGCAGCCCAAGATTGTCTCAGAGCAAGGCTCGGAAGCAGTCAGCTTTAGGGGAGAGCTTGGTCCACAGGGATTCCCGGACCCCTGCAGGAAAAGCTGACATCGGGCAACCTGAGCACCCCCAGACGTGGGCCAGTTTCCAAAGACTGAAGGGGCTGAGGAGAAGGGGAATGGGCAGGCTAAGGGTTCCCACCCCTGGGGCTGAGGCCGGCTGTGGAAAGCCTCCCTCCGCTCCCAGTGCCTTGACAGGGAACTGATGGTTTCCGGCTGTGGCTCTGCAAGCCTTCAGGGTCAGAGCACCACACCTTCCGGGGCTGTCAGGCTCCTACCGCACCCTCCAACCAGGCAAAGGCAGCCCAGCAGCTGAACCCCAGCAAGCAGCAAAGAGAAAGAACTGACAGAAAGAGAGCTGGGTGGTCAGAGAGAGGCATGGCCAATGAAGATTCGGGCAGGGCTCTGATGAAATAAAGCTTACTGGAGCAGTTGGAGGGCAACCTTAAAAAACTGGAGGCAGGCGGATGGACCTAGAGTCTGTTATACAGAGTGAAGTCAGAAAGGGAGAATCAAATATCATATAGTGATGCATATATGTAGAATCTAGAAAAACAGTTTGGATGAACCTATTTGCAGGGCAAGAATAGAGATGTAAATGTAGAGAACAAACTTGTGGACACAGTGGGGGAAGGTGAGGGTGGGGCGAACTGGGAGTACAGCAGAGACCAACACAACATTGTAAAGCAACTGCTGCTGCTAAGTCGCTTCAGTCGTGTCCGACTCTGTGCGACCCCAGAGACGGCAGCCCACCAGGCTCCCCCGTCCCTGGGATTCTCCAGGCAAGAACACTGGTGTGGGTTGCCATTTCCTTCTCTGATGCATGAAAGTAAAAAGTGAAAGGGAAGCTGCTCAGTCGTGTCCGACTCTTCGCGACCCCATGGACCTCAGCCTACCAGGCTCCTCCATCCATGGGATTTTCCAGGCAAGAGTACCGGAGTGGGGTGCCATCGCCTTCTCCGTGTAAAGCAACTAAACCCCAATAAAAATTTCAAACAGTAATGACAATATGAGCACTAAAGATTCAAGTTCAGCACACACAAAAAGACTTAATTTTAAAAAAAAGAATCTGTACATCATAAGAAGAAGATGATCCCTCTTGATACTCAAATTCAGTGGCCTGGACAGTCAAAAGGGTGAAGTAAATAAAACCACAATGCAAAACACAAAGATCTCGCAATCACAAGGGGTAAAAGGAGAAGCTTGGAAAACAGACCTAGGAAACCAATCAGTCTTCATGGCAGGCATCCCAGGAGGAGAAAAGTAAAATATCTTCCCTGAAAAAAGAAATTGAGTTCCAGAAATAGAGAGCTTAATGAATTTTAGGCAAAATTACTGAAAGAAGAGAGCCATTTATCCATGTTCTGGCAAAATCCCCAAACTTCAAAGAACATTTCTCTTAAAAGTTAAAATCTACACGCTTGAAAATTTTTTATGTTAGTACTATTTAAAAGTGAAGAAAAGTTACAGATTTCCATCAGTAGATGTATAACTAAGAAAATGATAATCTATGTGAAATTTTATACAGCCACTTAAAACAATCATTAAAGTAGGTGAATGGGGTCAAAAAAGGTACAAACTACCAGGTATAAAATAAGTCTTGAGATGTAATGTACAGCATGATGTCTACATAGTTGCCAATACTAGATTATATATTTGAAAGTTGCTAAGAGAGTAGATCTTAAAATTCTTATCACAAGAAGACAAATATGTCACTATGTGGTGATGGTTGTTAACTAGACTTATCACAGTGATCATTTTACAGTGTTTACATTTTTGAATTATTATGTTGTACACCTGAAACTAATATGTTATATGTCAATTAGATCTCACCTTTTTTTAAAAAAAAAAAGAAAAACTTTAAAAATCTATAGTTCATAGAGAAGTATAGACGTAAGGCAAAACTGTACATTATAAAGTGTGCGAGTGCTCAGCCTTGGCTGACTCTTTGTGACACCACGGACTGTAGCCTGCCAGACTCCTCGGTCCATGGAATTTTCCAGGCAAGAATCCTGGAGTGGATTGCCATTTTCTACTCCAGGGGATCTTCCCAACCCAGGGATCGAGATTAGAAAATTATGAAATTCTGTGTGCAGTGTGATTAAAACTTTTTAAATCTACATGGAAAGGATAGTAGGAATAAAAGGGATAACAGTAGAGTAATTGATAGGATTGGGTATTTTTCCCTCTCTGTTTTATAAACTTTCTATAATATAATATCAATAATTTTTTGAGTTAAGTAACAGTTAAATTTCAGTTTTTTAAAAGAAGAAAGTTATATTTTTTAATTAATTTATTTATTTTAATTGGAGGCTAATTACTTTACAATACTGTAGTGGTTTTTGCCATACATCGACATGAATCAGCCATGGGTGCATATGTGTTCCCCATCCTGAACCTCCCTCCCCATCCCATCCCTCTGGGTCATCCCAGTGCACCAGCCCTGAGCACCCTGCCTCATGCATTGAACCTGGACTGGCGATCTGCTTCACATATGATCATATACACGTTTCAACGCTACCCTCTCAAATCATCCCACCCTCGCCCTCTCCCACAGAGTCCAAAAGACTGTTCTTTACATCTGTGTCTCTTTTGTTGTCTTGTATACAGGGTCATCATTACCTTCTTTCTAAAGTCCATATATATGCGTTAGTATACTGTGTTGGTATTTTTTTTTCTGGCTTACTTCACTCTGTATAATAGGCTCCAGTTTCATCCACCTCATTAGAACTGATTCAAATGCATTTAAAGAAGAAAGTTATATTTTTAACAAGTAACATGAAAAATCATAATTTTAACCTGCAGACGCTCAAGTTCATCTATAGCACAGGCCTAGCAGCTAGACCTGATGACATGGGCAGGGCTCCAGGATCAATATGTTAACATTAATCTTTCCAATTGACACTGCCTGGGGTAGGGGTTTGCCCTAAAACTTCTGCGGGATTAAAAGTCTTTTCTTGCTATGTGGAATAAAAGAGGCCTCATTTTCCTTAATAGCCTGTGAGTTTGAGCAGGTTCAAGCCAAAGTCTGAAGAGAACACCTTGTCCTTCTTTTAAGCTCCATTTCCCATCTAGTGGGGTGCCCTCCTGATGAGCCTCCTCTATCCCTGCAATGTGAGAAAGACAAAATCAGGCCCTGACGGCAGACAGCAGGCCTGGCAGAAGCAAACAGAACTGAGTGTGGCTAGAAGACAAGGTCAGACAAAGTCATTCTATCACTGTGATAAAGTGAGACAAAAATAAATCCACTCAATAATCACATCTGAGGGTAGACAGAAACGAGGTGCAGACTTCACCAAAATAATCAACTGCCCTCACCTCAGCTTGTCAGAGAGCCTTCCGCCCAATCACAGCTACCCCTGCTTCAGGGCTCCTCGTGTTCCAGAGAAAAACTAAGGTACTCAGTCAAACAAATGCCCCAAGTTCCTGATAACACTCAGTCCCTTCTTCCTTGAATTCCCCCCACCCACCCAAATCACCTAACACTAGCTCCAGTCTTGTAATATAAACCTTCTGGAATCTTCTTCCCAAGACTGCCACAGTTCCTGCAGGTATGCAGTCTCCCTCAATGCAATGAGCGAAAAAACCCTTCCCAGTTCAGCTGCAGGTTCCCAGGCATCTCTGGCTTTGGGGTACTGGCAAATGGAATTGCACCTTTACTTCCTGGTTGGGGGCACCTTTAGGACAAGCAATCAAAATTTGGTTGGCAACCTAGCATAAGTTCTTGCCATTTTATAAAAACTGAATTCCTGGAGAAGATGTGGAAAAAAGAGAACCCTCTTGTACTGTTGGTGGGAAAGTAAATTGATACAGCCATTCTGAAGAGTAGTATGGACATTCATTAAAAAATGGGAATAAAACTACCACATGACCTGGCAATCCCACTACTGGGCATAGACCCTGAGAAAACCGTAATCGAAAAAGACACATGCACGCTAATGTTTATTGCAGCACTGTTTAGGATAGCCAGGACATGGAAGCAACCTAGATGTCAATTGACAGATGAATGGATAAAGAATTGGTACATATATACAATAGAATATTACTCAGTCATAAAAAGGGATGAATATGAGTCAGTTGAACTGATGTATATGAACGTAGACCCTGTTATACAGAGTGAAGTATATCAGAAAGAGAAAAACAAATATCGTATATTAACACATATTGATGGAATCTAGAAAAATGGTACGGATGAACCTATTAGAGACATAGATGCACGAATAGACACACAGATGTAGAGACAGCCTTGCGGACCCAGTCGGGGAAGAAGAGGGTGGGACGAATTGGGAAAGCAGCCCTGAAACATACACACCGTATGTAAAACAGGTAGCTAGTGAGCCACTGTATAGTACAGGGAGCTCAACTCAGTGCTCTGGAACAACCTAGAGGGCTGAGATGTGGGGAGGGGAGGGAGGTTCAAGAGGAAGGGAACATATGTACACTCAAGGCTGACTCACATTGTTGTACAGCAGAAACCAACACAACATTGTGAAGCAATTATCCCCCCAAGTAAAAATAAATTTTAAAAAATAAAAGCAACCCCCCCCCCGAATTCATTGCTCCTTGCTACCTAGTGTTTATTAGAAGCTCACTTGAGAAAAATAGGATGGAAGCATGTTATCCCCTTCCTTCTCTAAGACCTCTGAAATCTACACCTAAGTTCAAGGAGATCAGCAAAGAACTCTTGCCCCCAAACCCCACTGTTTGGCATCCATAGACCTGCCTTCTCTGAGTTCAGCTTTGCTGTAACCCTAGGAAAGCTTTCACGAAACCTCACCTATCGGCCACTGTCAAGGGGTCGAGATGTCAGCTTGCTTCCATACCATGTTGACTGGATAGCTGTGAAGTTTCCATCTTTTTCAAGTGGGTTTCTTGAAAAGGGAGCCAAATCTGTAGCCAGACTAGCCTGCTTTCTGACACTGGTGTCATTCCTGGCATTTAAGTATGAGGTGGGGTGAAGAAGAAGACTCGTCCAACTGTCTGGGAAGTTCATGTTGGGAAGATAATCACAGGAGGAGAAGGGGGAAGGGGACTTGGAAACAGAAGCAGATGCTCAGGCTCCACAGAGCTCCCATCTGTCCCCCCCTTTTTAGTGTGTCTAACAAACACAGCTGTCCTGGCCCCCACGCTCGGGATCATGGACAGAGGTGGCAGAAGCGGGGTATATTCATTTCCTAAGGCTGCCGCAGCAAAGGACCACAGACCAGTGTCTTCAATAACAGAAATCATTTTCTCACACTTCTGGAGGTTAGCAGTCTGAGTGCAGATTGTGGACAGGGTTGGTCGTTCAGAGTTCTCTCTCCTTGGCTTGTCCACGGCGTTTTCCTCCCTGTAGTTCACATGCTCTTTCCTCTGTGCATGCCTGTGTCCTAATCTCCTCTTCTTCTAAGCACACCAGTCTTATTGGATTAGGATCCACTCTGATAACCTCATTTTACCTTAATTATCTTAAAAAGAAAACCGTATCCCCAAATACAGCCACATTCTTAGCAACCGGCGGGGCTAAACACAATTCAGCCCTTAACAGTACAAACCTACAGTAGCTTCTGGAGAAGACACAAAGCACACGGCAGCTAAAACATTTACAACGAGGTCACAATGAAAATGAAAGTTGTCTCTAGGAGATATGGCACCCTGAAGGAAAGAAGCTGGAAAGAGTGATCTTTTGATCACCTTCCTTGATCCCCTGAAAATCAAATAGGGTCCATCTCTTCCAAATACTTCTATCCAATGACATTAGGGGGAAAAAAAAGTGAATTTTGGGCTTAAAGAAGATAACAAAAGGACTTTTATTGACAATGGCTGTAGTAGAAACTATGGACAATTTATGATTCATTCTTAAACATGCTGAGTGGAAAAGGACAGCCGGTGGTTCATGACAGCCGTGTTGAGGCTCTCATCACTAAGCAGGGGGTTAGTGTGCCTTGGACTAATTGTTTTCTGGTCCCACCGACACTTTCCTCCGTAAGGTACCATGCTGTGTGGCTGAGAACACTTTTCTCTGTTCTAATTGCTTATCGGAAGAGTTCATAGGTGCTGCTAACGTATCATCTCAATGTCTTTTGCTGAGAAAGCATCAACTGAGTTCTATAAACGTCAGGTTTTTCTTAATTCTCAGTATCATCTGCAGAAAAAATAAAACAAATGCTGGCTGCTTTTCTCTTGATCTCCATTAACCCTAGGCTGGCTCTGTGATGCAGGGCCTCTCTGCTTCTCTATGGTTTCCATTGGTTTTAGCAGCTGTGCATGTACTGTAGAAAGAGCATTTTCTTTGTGGACATATCACTCCTGGAAATATCACCAAACTCCGGGCTGATATGGGAAGAAAATGTCACACCCTTTGTAAGAGAATGAATTACTTTTGGTTGTGGGTCCCTCTGAAAAATGAATCCTTCGTTAGGTAAACAACATAGAGCCTGTGACACTTTCTGTGCGATCAACTAAAGACTCCCTTCCCAAGAATAACTCCTGACATTATAATTTAATCACTTCAGTATTGGGTTTCTTAGATCAACAAGTAAATTCTCTCCCTGCCTTTACTGAAATCCCTTCAGGTTGACTTTTGCCTTCCTGTGGACCCCATCCATGCAGTATTTCATCCCATTCCTGAAAGTTATACCCATTATAAATTCAGTTGATTGAAGCAGCCCTCAGTTTTCACTCTAAGCAGATATCCTTTCTAATATAAAGACGTTAGATGAATAAAAGCAGGTCTCTGCTTCAACTCGAGAAGTCTTGAGCTTGAGCTATAGAGAATAACTGGGTATTACTAAGTAAAGGATTGAGTGAGAAGAGTCCAGGTGTTACATTCAAGGCAGGCAAGCCCAGGAAAAGGCTGAAAATTCAGGGGACAGCTTGTGAGGCATTTCAACACCCCAGCATGAGGTGATAGTTCAAGTTCTCAAGCTCCCCAAAGCTGTGAGAAAATACACGATCCTGGGAACAAAGGCAGAATCTTCAGAAATGACCACGGTTAAAGGAGAATTTTTTAAAAGTAGACCAACCAAAAGAGTAGGACAGGGGCTATTGGGAACAGATGACAATATCAAAGTTTTGAGCCAGAAAACATTAAAACCTTATAGCCCAAACTGCTTCCATTCAAGATGAGGCCCCAGACTTTGACGGTGAACTCAGTGTCCCCAAATCTTCAGTCCCAGACTCTTTCCACAACCCCTGCTGGAAGAAACACCAGGATAAGCAACATAGAAATAAGCCAGCAAGTTCCTGGTGGATAAGATGGTCCTAACAGAAGCTCTGTGTCTCCAGCGCCTCCCCACAATCAACTCCCTGCCCCATTAGCTTTCTGGCCTGTCCCTGTTTTGACACTGATGGGGTGCAAAGCCATGATATATGTCATCACTGAAGCTGCTCAGCATCACCGCCTGGCTCCCTCCACTGACAGGGAGGCACTGATTTAGTGATACTGCCCTTCTTGGTGGCAGCAAACAACTGCCAAGAGTCTGAAATGAGAACTAAAAGTCAATAACCTTGCCTATCCTGAGAAGATGAGTGAAGTCAGGACATTAAATAATTCTTTTCCCTGTATTCTCTCCTGATCCCTTACTAGGAAAGAAATAGCTTGCTTTCAGGAAGACCTCATGGGTTAGTGCCTACAGTGCAAGGCCAGACTTGGCTTTGGGAGGGAAGAAAGGTGAAGGTGGGCTGGTGGGGGCAGGGTGGAGGGAGGGCACACGCCCTGCATTTAATGGTAGTCCCGTCATCTACCAGCTCTGGCTGTCATTGAGGGTCTCTGAGATTATTTCCTCACCAGCAAAAAGTCAGTATAATTATGCATTCTCTGGAGGTTGTAAAAAAGAAAATGTATGATAATTTTGACATGGAATGCATTAAAAAAAAAAAAACAACTATAACTATTACTGTCATTAAGAGAAGGAAAGAAAAATTCTTGACCATATTCTGTGTGCCAGGCAGTGGCCAAGTACTGTTGACATAAATTCTCTCACGTAATCCCCATCTCTGCCCTATGCAATGTATTTTATTTCACTGGTTCAGAAAGGTACAATTATTAGCCCAAGGTCATTTGGCTAGTAAGCAGTGGCTCTAGCTGTCACCCCCAGATCAGTTTCTTTCCAAGGCTTTTTCTAGCAGATGACAGGTTTAGTGAGGTTTTAGTGGCCCAGGTCAAGGCATTTGGCAAAGGATGCTCCTATTTCTCTGGCCCCACACCACTTCTCCATTACTCAGCTGGTCTGAAAGTCAGCAGAGCTATGACTCTCAAGATAGGCTGGGTCACAGCACTTCTTAGGGCAACTCAAAGGGGCTTGGGGGCACGCTGGCACTAAGTTCTGTTCTCCTTACATTGAGTCAAGCAAGATCCTATTTTTAAGTTATTTCACCCAATTCTGAACATTCCTTCTCCTTGGATCAATGAAGATGAGTACTAAAATTTTAAGCTATGAATTTGTCCTCCTACACATACACACATATAGATCGTGTGTGTGTGCATGTATGTGTGTATTTATACACACATAATACTGGAGTTCTGTGTTTCTTTACATGTATGTGTGAAAGTTTGCAGCTTCAGTTTTTTTCCTTTATAGCACCAGACTCATGACCTACACTTCGAGATCCTTTCCCAAGGTGAAGAGGCCTCCTGCCCCATCATTATTTCTTTGTAAACATTAATTTATGAATGTCCTTGTAACTTCCATCAGGAAGAGCTGTATTCACACAGCTCTTCATGTCCTACATATGAAGTCACCCTTTCTTCCTAATCTTCAAATACCATTGAAACCTTGCTTCCTTTGCTTGAAACAGAAAAATAAAAATCTGTAAATAAGGTGCTAAATTTGTATAAATAAATTATAACCTCAAAGAAGGCAAGTTTTGAACCCAGGCCTCTGGTGTTAGCACCCGACACCCTTAAGCACTGCATTCTACAGCCTGCTACCAATGCCAGCCAAGCAGCATTTGAAACAAGAGTGATTAGAAAGTGAACTAGATATTACAAGGGCTGGTGGGGGGTGGGATGGGGAGCTACTGTTTAATGGGCACAGAGTTTCAGCTTGGAATGATAAAAAATGTTCTGGAGATGGATAATGGGAATGGTTGCACAACATTGTGAATGAGCTAAATAGCACCAATTACACACTTTAAAATGGTGAAGATGGTCAACTGTATGTATGCATATTTTTCCATAATTAAAAAAAGAAAGACAAAATAAGCAGCAGTGATCACCACTCTGTGGCAATTCATTTAACTTTTCCAAGCCTTAGTTTTCCCTTGAGTAAAATGGGGATATTAACGCCTACCTTAGAATATTGCTGCGATGACTAAACTCTAACATACACAGTGCACCTAGCCCCCACGTAGCACACTGTGATACTCACCCTATAGCCACTCTCCAATGCTAATATCCCCATGCATTTCAACTCCTTGAGCTCAGCTAGAGGAGGTGGGGAAGGTGTGGGCTAAATGAGAAGACTGTTTGCTATTTAAAGCTGGTTGACCACCTGCAAATTCCCAGCACTTAATGGATGTCTCATAACTGTTTGTCCAGGGAATTCTCTGATGGCCCAGTGGTTAAGACACTGCGCTTTAACTGCTGAGGGCCTGGGTTTGATGCCTGGTTGCAGAACTAAGATCCCACAAGATTGTGTGGCACGGCCAAAAAAAAAAAAAAAATGTTTATCCAACTTAATTGGACTGAATTGATAAACCACAAGGGGAAAATAGAAGGATGTGATGTCCTATTCTAAGACAGTTCTTGAGCCATGTACTGGGGACTGGTAATCCACAGAGGACATAAAGAATATTTGTTGTTGATGAGGCAATTCTGTGGTTCACTTGATTTCATTCCAGATTTAGGCTATTTTTTTTAAGGCTGTCATTTAATGTGCAGTTTTACTATCTTGAACAACTGGAGCCAATGGGAAATTGGTGTTTGGGGGGCTATCTGTAATGTCAGTAAGAGGCACAAGCAGCAGATTCGCAGGGTTTAAGTTACTTAAGGCCCAGTGGGGGGTTACACCTAAGTCTGAAAAAGAAAATAGACATTAACTGGATCCACCTTTTACTTTTAAGGTGGCAAAGAGTCTATATAGGAATGATCATTATAATTATGTAATTCGCTACACTGCTCTTAAAACAAAAGCTAGGCGCATAAGATGTGCCCCAAATCTACAAATTCTAGATGTACATAGTACTTTCATTTTCTGTTCTGGTTGGTTAAGTGAAGAAGATGAGGCTGAGTGGAAACAGAAAGGGAAATAATAGAGAGAGATAGAGAAGAGAAAGAATTACAGAGTGGATCAGACAGAGAAGCAAGAAAAAGGAGAAACCATAGAGGAAGGAGGCATGAGTGCAGAGAGAGAGAGAAAAACAGAGAAGACCTAGGGTGATAAAAAGTTCTCAATTGGTTCTGAGGCAAGTGGAAGTGTCACCGACTTTTTCACATCCTGAGGTCACCATCGACCTTGATCATTACCATTTGATGGCCACAGTGTCCATGGTCCTCCAAGTCCTCCCCTTGTGTTCCCTGTCTCTGAAAAAGGCTCATCATTCACTGAGATATTCACAGGAACCCTGAGCATCCTTGAGCTCTCTCTCTTGTCCTCATCACGGCTGCCAAGTTCTGCTAATGTTAACATCTTTGTGTATTACAGATCTATTCACCTACCTCCATCTCTACTGTAGGCCCCTCTCCTTTCTCATCTGGAAAGGAAAAGTGTTGCCCATCAGATCTCTGCCCTCTACTCCAGCATCTATGCTACTGGCAGTGATTTCTCAATGGCAAACCTAGTCGTCCTGGCTAAGATTCTTTTTTCTCTAGTAACAGAAACTCACTTAAACAGGCTTACATGCTAAGTATGGAAATCTATAGTGCATACACTATAGTAGTTTTTTTTTTTTTTTTCTCCTGCACGAAATGTCTCCTCTTCTGTGAGTTTCAGTGGGCATCACTTGGGAGAAAGAAGAGAAGCAGCTTCTAGAATTAAAAGAAAGCAGAGATCGGAAGGGAAATGTGACTCTAAGCAGTGAACTCCTAATTCTGAGCCATGCCCCCTGAAGCAGCCGGGCCTCCCGGGAACCTACAGGGCTGAAACAGTGACAGCCCAGGTCAGCCCAGCTGCAACCCCTAGGCTGAATGTGGTACAAATCACAGTCCCTCAGACTTGGAAAACCACTATGCCTGGGGTCAGGGGACTCAGCAGCCATATCACTGAGGCCAAGACTGGCCATGATGAGGGGAGGCCACCAGACACAGGGAGGACAGCTGGCTCCAGAGCTACAAGACAAGGCAGGCAAGCTGGCCTTCTGGGCACCGGTAAGCATGTGGATGTGTCTGGGGCTTCCCTGGTGGCTCAGATGGAAAAGAATCCACCCACAGTTCAGGAAACCCAGGTTCGATCCCTGGGTTGGGAAGATCCCCTGGAGGAAGGCATGGCTACCCACTCCAGTATTCTTGCCTGGAGAATCCCATGGACAGAGGAGCCTGGAGGTCTACATCTATGGGGTTTCAAGAGTTGGACATGACTGAGCAAATAGCACATACACAAAAGAGAAGGACGGACTGAACTTTCTGCAAATCGGGGAATGTGGGCGAGATCATTTGATTGCTTGAGTAAGATTATTTTCACAGCCCACCAGCTATAGTCAGGCAGCCTATCAGGAAAAGAACACACAGCTGCTAAGAAAACACCCCTGCTGAGGAGCTAAAGGGATGAAACTCACCCTATGAAGGAGATGCAGGCCCTGTCACCACCCCAGACTGCCAACTGTGCCATCCAATCCAGAAACTCTTCAATTCCCTTCTCAGGAACTATACTGATAGTTCTCATACTTTAGCCAACATAAAAGTCACCTGCTGCTGCTAAGTCGCTTCAGTCATGTCCAACTCTGTGCGACCCCATCGACGGCAGCCCACCAGGCTCCCCCGTCCCTGGGATTCTCCAGGCAAGAACACTGGAATGGATTGCCATTTCCTTCTCCAATGCATGAAAGTGAAAAGTGAAAGTGAAGTCGCTCAGTCGTGTCCAACTCTTCGCAACCCCATGGACTGCAGCCTACCAGGCTCCTCCATCCGTGGGATTTTCCAGGCAAGAGTACTGGAGTGGGGTGCCATTGCCTTCTCCATAAAAGTCACCTGCTGCTACTAAGTCGCCTCAGTCATGCCCGACTCTGTGCAAGTATTAAAACACAGACTCCTGGGCCCCACCCTGAGATTCTGATTTAGTGGTCTGGGATAGGGCCAGAGAGTTTGCATCTCCATGGGCTACAACACTAAGTAGCATGATCCTACAGGATCGAGTCCAGGCTTTTCTGACATGATCCGGCCTCCACTCCTGGTTCTCTCTTCTCTGTAGCGTCCTTACCTGCCACTCCCCTACACTGCACATCATACACCAGCACTGTGCTGTACAACATGGTATCTGGAAGAGCTCTGTAAGACTTTGCTTCCAGGGTTCCGCTTGCTCTCCTCCCACAATCCCTCAATTTCTCCCAAAGGAAGAAACCTTTCTGTGAGTTAGACTGACTCCAGAATACTAACTGGGCCATGTTTGCTGGTGGGTGGGTGCAAAGGTCAAGCTCTCAATGTGCGTCTCCTCTTCTGTCTACTCCATGTGGAAGGGCCAAGACTCCTGCACACCCCCCACCCCCACTGCCATCCCACCCCCCAGCCAGGACCCTGTGAGGGCGCTCTGGCCGATTGCTCTGGCCATCCTCCTTCCCTCCCACCCAAGGAAAGTGGTGGTCTGACCTTTAGGAAGAGCAGGCCTGAGCCCTGGGTATCAGTGTCTCCCAGTCTCACTCTCTCTCTCTCTCTCCTGTTTTCCCATACTGTCAGCTGGTCTGGCATGATCCACAACATTCAGATGTGGGAAGAAAGAAGGTCCTCAAATTTTGAGCTCAGGACCCATGTTCTAATCAGTATTGGGATTTGGAGGGAAATCCAAGCAATAATAAATAAGTAAAGTGACATTTGCCTTTTCTTTGTCACTATTCTCTGCTGCAAGGTCTCTGCATCTATGTCACTGGGAGGGTAGCAGTATACCTGGATCCACTGGCCTTTGTGTCATCATAATGCTATTCAAATCCCACTCTTACTCCTTACAGGACCTGTTTCATGATGGAAAAGACGGCCCAGGGTCCAACGCCTGGCCCTTCCACAGCCAAACGGAGATTTCAAAAACTGACCTCACAGCACTGTTGGGTGGTGTAGCTGAGAAAAAGAACTTTGAAAAGTGTTTAAAGAGTATGGAACCTCAGTCATTTTGCTAAAGGTTTATTCTTTTCAAGGAGCACCAAGCCTGTATCTAAGTGCTCAGTGCCAAACTCCTGGTGCCCCTTCTGGGTCAATCAGTTATTCTTATCTGGATGACCCTCTTCCAAGGCAAGAAAGTCAAACCTGGAGCCCAGACATTGTCAACCCCTGTCCAGATGGTTTTCTTGCATACGACAGGATGTTAGCCACTGGTTGCATCTTCAGTCACAAGCATAAAATAGGACTGCTCTGTGTCTGATTAGCTCCAAATATATTAACCAGGGATCTTTGCCTTTTGGACTCTCACATTGCATGTGGGAATTCACCCATGATGATATCACATCATTTTAATGAGAACTCCTTACAGCTGACTGGTCAGTATGAAATACATCCTGGGGTAGACCAGGGGGGAATACCACCAAGACCTCCTCCTGAACTCATGGCCACTTCAACAGGCACATTTTGACACCCTCCTTTGCTGCTTTCTGCAGATCACCAAGTTCTCCTCTGTGTTGTCACATTATACTTTATGTGGTTATGTGCACTGACCTGTACCCTAACTTCTTCTGTACGAAAGGACATTGACACACATCGGTTCAGCTTAACGGACTTCCCTATCAGGACTGACTCACCTTGCAGCAGCCTCCCCTTCACACTTCAGTATAAACTGAGAAGGCGGAAGTAGGTCCAGATTGGAGGGAAACTAGCTTTTATTATGTAGTGCACACTCACGGGCCTTGTCTTATCTTAACTTCAAAACAACCATGCAATCAGGGCATCGTTAAATCATTTTATCAGTTAAGGAAATAAAAGACAGAGAGGTTAAGCAACCTATTCCAACTTGGTCACACAGTTTGTGTTGGAAACCAGAATTCAAATGGACAGGTCTGATTGATCAAGAAGTCATTTGTCAAGATAGGAGCACAGAGACATCCTTTGTTTTCTGTTTAACTGCAACAGCCAAATCACCAGCAAACCTCCTTTCATCCCCAAGCCCCAGGTGTGCCTATGGCCTGGTCTCTCAGCAGCTTCTTAGAAAATACAGTGATTTCTAAACCAATGACTTTACTTGCACCTCACCACGCCCAAAGTTCTTGAGAAGAGGACACTTCAATTGTTTTGGCATCTACTGTCTTTCTCTCTCGGAACTGGGCAGAAGCACTCACCCTGCACTTGGGCCCACCCTGACGCAGCAGTACATCCCATTCACAGCAGAAAGTGGAAGAGTAGAGCATTCAGATTTTACCAAAGAAACAGTTATCCTGAGTATTAGTCACACAACTGTGGCTGAGGGGTATGAGTTGAAAGGATAATGCAAATAACCTCCCCAAACTATTCACCTATATTCTCATAAAACAGCTGGCAAAGAAGGCAATGACTAAAGTGATTTAAACTTGCATGTCGCAATTGTCCAGAAAACTATTCCGAAAACAGGTTTTAGGTGGGGGAGGAGAAAATAGATTACAGAGGCGAACAGGACCTGAGACAGATGAATTTCAACATTCAGCTTGGTCCCCAAAACTCATCTCCATTTGCCATATTCCTCTTCATCTTCAGGCCCTGGTTCTCACATTCAGCTGGGAATTAGCATCTTCCTGGGAGTTTTTGAACATGCAGATTCTCAAGTCTGCTGTCAGATCTAAAGAATAAGCATCCTTGCAGAGTGGAACTGGGAATTCGTATTTACTAGGCTTTCACTTCTGTATCATTAGTTGACTCTAATGCAACCAATCACTCTAGGAACTGGCTATTTTAACAGACACTGACACATGAGACAGCTTTCTGGAAGAAAAGTGTCCTTTGCATTAAATCGGAGCTCTTCGCTGTTTGAAATGTCTCTGGGAAGTCCGAAGATGTCTTCTGCAGAGGGACAGCATCCGCCCCTTAGTTCAATTCACCTCTTCTCTCTCAACTCCCATGAGCCACCTGTTTACTTTTAACATCTCTTCTGTGTAAGAAAATGTTAATAACTTTGTAGCATGATGTTTCAATTTGTATTCTGGACCAAAAAGGAGGAAACACTCTGCTGACAGGCAAACCGATCACTTTCCCCTGGAGATACTAATGCTTATTATACACAGAGAAAGTGGGAGCCTGGCACCAGCTTCTCTCTTTATGCTCTGCTGCAGCTAAGCTCAGACCCTAAGATTAACAATAGAAAAAGGACAGCAAGCAATTCACTTCCTATTCCCAAAGCAAGGTTAAGTAAGCAAAGGTTTGTGGCCAGCTCCTCTTTGTGGAATAGTTGTATCAAGTAACATTTGTACAGCACTTTACAGTTTCCAAATCACTTTCCCTTTCAATACAATCTCATCTCATCATCAGAATAACTGAGAGCAGTAGGTAGTATTTCCTTTGTTAACCTGTAGCGGCTGAAGCTCGAGTAGTTAAATGACCTATACAAGTTTACACAGCTGGGAAATGGAAAACCCACTTTGGAACCAGGTCTTTTTTTGATTTCAACTCTGTCCTGCCTTGATAAATGCCTAACAAATATTGCTGAATGAATAAATTAAAGGATAAATGGATAGATGAGTGGATGATCTCTTACGAAACACACACAATAGTGAAGATTCCAATTAACTTTAATACACACTATTGCCTGTAACAAAGGACGATGTCAAAACCTAAATCAAGGTACCTCCCTGGTGGTCCAGTGGCTAAGACTCTGTGCTCACAATGCAGGGGGCCCATTTTGATCACTGGCCAGGGAACTGGATCCTGCATGCTGCTACTAAAAGATCTCACAGGCTGCAATGAAGATCAAAGATCCCACACACTGCAGCTAAGACCAAATGAAGCCAAACAAATATTTTTTTAAAATACCTTGAAGGAAAACTCAGCATTGGAAATGGACTTTCAAACATAAAGTGAGTGTGTGAATTTGCTAGTTCGACTTTTCTCAGTAAGACATTTGTCTTCTAGCTATTCCACAGGAAGAACAGCATGGTGAAGAAGACTGAGGTAGCAGAAAGCTTGAGTCCAAACCCCAGCTCTGCTGTTTATGAGCTTTGTGACATAGGGCAGATTACTTCTTTGCACCTCAGTTCTTTGCCCATAAAATTAGAATACTAACAATCAAGTACAACTTACAGAGCTGGTTGAAGATTTTAAAAATTAGATCTATGCAATGTATTTTGAATTATACCTGGCACACAGCAAGTTATCAGACATTTCCTTGATACATTAGTAAAAATATCTGCTCATACATAATTCTCAACTGTTTATATGTGGATTATTCATTGGGTTTTAGGTTTTAGCTTGGTTTATACCCGTAGTGATCTGTGGCCTTGATACTCTGCTGCCCTTGAGGAAGAAGAAAGGAATTCACTCTTGCAGAGCAAGTATCACATACCAGGTACTAGGTCAGACTCTTCACACGTGCTACCTTACGTAATGCTCACCCTCCACCATGAAGTTGCTATCATTGTCCCCATTCCACAGATGGGGAAAATCTAAGGCTCGGAGAGCTTAATAAACCCTAGCTGGTGAGTGGAATGGAAGGTTAAATCCAGGTCTTTCTCTTTCCCAAGCCCTTGCTCTTTCAGACTGTCTCATACTCAACACAGATATGAACGCTATCCTGAGTAAATTCAAACTGTAACCACATGCCTTCCCCCAAATCATGCCATATTGTTGAACGAATAAATGAAGAGACATGCCATATGTCTCCGTCTAGCTCCAATCTTGGGGCAAATCCCGAGGTCCTAGAGCAGTGATCCCCAACCTTTTTGGCTCCAGGGACTGGTTTCATAGAAGACAATTTTTCCACACAACAGAGGAGTGGGGCAGGGGGAGGGTGGTGGTGGCGAGTGATGGGGAGTGGCTGTAAACGCAGATGAAGATTCGCTTGCTGACTGCAAGCACTCAAGCACGCACCTCCTGCTGTGCAGCCCAGCTCCTAACAGGCCACACACAGACCAGAACCAGCCAGTGGCCTGGGAGTTGGGGACCCCTGACCTAGAGGAACAACTTCCTGGGAAGTCGTAGGGCATAGCAGGATGAACCACTCAGCCAAGCCACTATCAACCCAATGTTTTTACTCAGGAACAAAAGTGTGTCCTGAGATTCAGTATGCCAAGTACTATGATAACAGTACTTACCTGAGACAGTGGCTGTGATGACTGAGTTGTAAAAGCTCTCACCGCCGTCAAGGTTTCAATAGCTGTCAGCTGTAACAGATAGGAAAGCATAATGCTTTAGTGCATGAACTTGGGAGCCAGACTGCCTGTGCTCGAATCCTGACACTGAATCACTCGCTGGTGTGAACTTGGGCAAGTTGCTGAATCTGTGCCACAGCTGCTCACCCGGAGATAACAGTAACACCTACCTCAAAGGGTTGTTGTGAGGATTACATGAGCACTATAAATGAAGCCTTAGAACAGTGCCTGGGACATAGTAACTGCTATGTAACTGGATGGTTTTATTATTAAGAAAATGGGAGGCTTCACTGGGGAAAAAAGAGGTT
This sequence comes from Redunca redunca, assembly GCA_006410935.1. Classification (NCBI taxonomy): domain Eukaryota; kingdom Metazoa; phylum Chordata; class Mammalia; order Artiodactyla; family Bovidae; genus Redunca; species Redunca redunca. Next base: position 36,882 of record SJYQ01001040.1, read on the forward strand.
GGGGAAACATGGAAACAGACACTTATGTATACTGTGGGTGGGGTTTTATATTAATGCAATTGATTTGGCAATATCCAACAGCATTTCGAATATTTTTGACTTATGGTTCATCAATTCCATCCAAGGAATGTAAACTCCAGATATACCAGCACGTGTGTGTGTGTGTGTGTGTGTGTGTGTGTGTGTGTGCATTTGTGTGTGCATGTGTATGTTAAGGGAAATACCTAGGGATAAGCGAGAACTCCTTTAACCCAATAAGGCTATATCTATCAGAAGCCTAGGAAGCAACATTCACAAGTAGAATAGAATCACAAAATCCCCTTAAAATCAGGATCAGGAAAGACACCCCCTATCATCATTTCTAGTCAACATCATACTAAAGACTAAGCCAAATGCATTAAGAGAAGAAAAATGAGTAAGGATTGGAAGGAAAGAAACAAAGCTGCCATTAAGTGAATATAAGATGACTGTCTACACTAAGTTCAATAGAGTTTATAGAGAATTTATTATTATTAACAGCAATAAGAGAGCTTAGCAAGGTAGCTAGGTATAAGAATAATGTAAAAAAATAAATTCCATTTCTCTCTCCAGCAGCAACAAAAATAAAAGTTTTCAAAACCTCTACTGGTTTTGAAATATATTATTCTGAAACAAACTATCCCAAATTTTAGTGGCTTAAAACAGCTAACATTTATTATCTCTCATTATATCTGATGCTTTGCTGACTACACTAAAGCCTTTGACAGTATGGATCACAACAATGTATGGAAAGTTCTTAAAGGGATGGGAATACCAGACCACCTCACCTGTCCCCTGAGAAACATGTATGCAGGTCAAGAAGCAACATTTAGAACCTTACATGGAATAACAGATGGTTCAAAAGTGGGAAAGGGTTCAAAATTGGGAAAGGAGTATGTCAAGACTGTATATTGTTACCCTGCTTATTTAACTTCTGTGCAGAGTACATCACCCACTCCAGTGTTCTTGCCTGGAGAATCCCAGGGACAGGAGAGCCTGGTGGCCTGCCGTCTATGGGGTCACACGGAGTTGGACACAACTGAAGCGACTTAGCAGCAGCAGCAGAGTACATCATGCAAAATCCCAAGCTGGATGAATCACAAGCTGCCATCAAGAATGCTGGACGAAATATCCACAACCACAGATATGCAGATGATACCACACTAATGGCAGAAAGTTAAGGGGAGCTAAAGAGCCTCTTGATGAGGGTGAAAGAAGAGAGTGAAAAAGCTGGCTTAAAATTCAACATTCAAAAAACTAAGATCATGGCATTCAGCCACATTGCTGCTAAGTCGCTTCAGTCGTGTCTGACTCTGTGTGACCCCATAGATGGCAGCCCACCAGGCTCCCCCATCCCTGAGATTCTCCAGGCAAGAACACTGGAGTGGGTTGGCATTTCCTTCTCCAATGCACGAAAGTGAAAAGTGAAAGTGAAGTCACTCAGTCATGAACGACCCTCAGCGACCCCATGGACTGCAGCCTTCCAGGCTCCTCCGTCCATGGGATTTTTCAGACAAGAGTACTAGAGTGGGGTGCCATTGCCTTCTCTGTTAGCTGCATTACTTCATGGCAAATACATGGGGGAAAAGTGGAAACAGAGACAGATTTTCTTTTCTTGGGCTCCAAAATCACTGTGGACAATGACTACAGCCATGAAATTAAAAGACACTTGCTCCTTGGAAGAAAAGCTATGACAGCATATTAAAAAGCAGAGACACCACTTTATTAGAGGCCCATCTAGTCAAAGCTATGGTTTTTCCAGTAGTCAAGTGCAAATGTGAGAGCTGGACCATAAAGAAGGCTGAGTGCTGAAGAATTGGTGCTTTCGAGTTGTGGTGATGGAGAAGACTCTTGAGAGTCTCTTGGCTTGCAAGGAGATCAAACCAGTCAATCCTAAAGGAAATGAACCCTGAATATTCATTGGAAAGACTGATATTGAACCTGAAGCTCCAATATTTTAGCCACCTGATGTGAAGAGTCAACTCATTGAAAAAGACTCTGAAGCTGCGAAAGATTGAAGGCAAAGGAGAAAAGAGCAATAGAGGATGAGATGGTGAGATAGCATCACCAAGTCAATGGACATGAATTTGAGCAAAGTCCAGGAGATAGTGGAAGACAAAGGAGCCTGGCATGCTACAGTCCGTGAGGTCAGAAAGAGACAGACACAACTTAGCAACTGAACAACAACTATATCTGAGGGTTAGGAATCCAGAAGTCGCTCATCTGGATGATTCTGGCAAAGGGTCTGTCTCTCAAGAGACTGCAGTCACATGTTGGTGGGGCTTTAGTCATCTGATCCTTGACTGGGGCTAAAGGATCCATTTCCAAGATGGCCCACTCACATGGATGGAGGCTGGGTATTAGCGTGCCTCGATTCTTTCCAGATGGACGTCTCTACGAGACTACTTGAGTATCCTCAGGACACGGCAGCTGCCCTCATGCACAGAAGGTGATCTGAGAAAAGACAAGGAGGAAGCCGCAGTACCTGTTATGAATTAGTCTCTAAATTAGTTCTGCTTTATTGTTTCATTAGCAGAAAGTCTCTAAGTCCATTTCACACCTAATAGGAAAATTAAGCTCCATTTTTTAAAGGCAAGCACTTCATAGAACGTCTTGACAGACTTTTAAAACTACCAGAGATATCATTTTGAGCAGAAAAATCTAATCTACTTAGGAATAAATCTAATGAAAGATGCTTAAATCTTTAAGGAGAAAAATTTTAAGCTTTAGTGAAAGCCATTAAAGAAGACCTAGCTTAAAGTAGAGATATATGTTAGGTAGCCTCAAAAGCAATTCTCTCAAATTGATATATGAAATCAATTTGTTTCTAATCTAAGCCTCTGGCAGAATTTATTTTTTTTGAACTTGAAAAGCGTATTCTGAAATTCATATGGAAATTCAAAGGCCCAAGAATAGAAAATACACTCCTGAAGAAGAAAAAGTACCAGGCTGAAGAACATGCTCCACATACATCAAAATGTCTCATGAAGTTTGATAGCAACAGCGGTGAAAATAGTGTGGGATTGTCTCAGAAATAGACGAACTCTGCAGTGGACAGAATAGCAATCCCAGACACAGATCTATACAGCTATAGAAACTTGATGCATGCCAGAAGGAACACAGAAAATGACCTGGGGAATAGTATAGTATTTAATAAATAATGCTGCCATAACTGCTTATTCACAGAGAGAGAAGATGAAACTATATCTTTACCTCAGACAAAATCTTTAAATAAATGAATCTCAAGTAAATTTAAAACTTGAATGTAAAAGCCAAAACTCTGAAAGTCACAAAAGAAAATATACAAATATGAATTGGTGACCTTATGATATGGAAGGGCTTCTTAAGCAGACATAAAAATGATAGCCATGAAAATAACTGATAAATTTAACTACATGAAAATGAAAAACACTGAACAACCAAAAAATTTTAAAAAGAAGCATAAAGAAAGTGAAAGAGACAGGCCACACATGGTAAAAATACTTTTACCAAGATTCACAAAATGTGTTTCCATATAACAGAAGGGAAGAGAAACTATTCTGGACAATTCTTGTACATCTATATCTGGCTAAAAGCAAGGAGGTGGGAATGAACTTGGTATATTTGGAGGATAATTCAGAATGCTGGTAATCTGGCACTTTCAATCATTCTGCCAATTGTTATCGGGTACTTTCTATTAATAAGAGAGTCCCATGGGCGGAGGAGACTGGTATGTTGCAGTCCATGGGGTCGTGAAGAGTTGGAAACGACTAAGCGACTTAACTTTCACTTTTCACTTTCATGCACTGGAGAAGGAAATGGCAACCCACTCCAGTGTTCTTGCCTGGAGAATCCCAGGGACGGGGGAGCCTGGTGGGCTGCCGTCTATGGGGTCGCACAGAGTTGGACATGACTGAAGCGACTTAGCAGCAGCAGCATGCTCAGCTACACATGAGTTATAATCCATGGAACTGAAAATGATTTAATAGTAACAAAAGACAGCTTATAAAAGTAATAATTCATGAATGTCACCTTGAATGAGACCTATACTTGTGTCATTAATTGACAGACATGGAAACTGAAGTCCAAATAGGAGATGTGATTTGTTGAAGTTCTTACAACTAGTAAATGTAAGTTGGGACTAATTGTCTTGATTTCCTCAGCATACTCTTCTGCCTCTCAGATTATAGTATGAGGGAGTTTAGACTCCTTAGTATAGTCTAATTCAGCACTTCAGGAGATTTCATAATATAATTAATATACACATGATTAGAGGCATACAACTTGAGAAGAAACTAGGCATTGTGAAGATGCTCAAACCCTATTACCATTTTGTTAGACAATGAGCATAATACATCCAAACAAGGGAATACCAGACAGTCAATAAAAAGATGATGTAAATCTAGAAATAGATCTGTATATGGAAGAATGACTATGACACAACATTAAATAAAGATTATAGAATGTTAGTTACATTTATCATCTCCTATATATATAAAATTATGTATATATATAAATACAGGTATGTGAAATTATACAATGTGTAAAATTATATACATAATTATGTATGTGTGGATATATATGTATGTATATACATATAGTGTGGGTATGCTTGTGTTAGTTGCTCATCTGACTCTTTGCGACCTCACAGACTGCAGCCTGCCAGGCTCCTCAGTCCATGGAATTCTCCAGGCAAGAATATTGGAGTGGGTTGCCATTCCTTCCTCCAAGAGATCTTCCTGACTGGGGATCAAATCTGGATCTCCTGAATTATGGGCAGATTTTTTCTGTCTGAGCCACTATATCAGTTCAGTTCAGTCGCTCAGTCATGTCCAACTCTTTGCAACCCCATGAATCACAGCACGCCAGGCCTCCCTGTCCATCACCAACTCCCAGAGTTCACTCAAACTCACATCCATAGAGTTGGTGATGCCATCCAGCCATCTCAACCTCTGTAGTCCCCTTCTCCTCCTGCCCACAATCCCTCCCAGCATCAGTCTTTTCCACTGAGTCAACTCTTTGCATGAGGTGGCCAAAGTATTGGAGTTTCAGCCTCAGCATCAGTCCTCCAATGAACACCCAGAACTGATCTCCTTTAGGATGGACTGGTTGGATGTCCTTGCAGTCCAAGGGACTCTCAAGAGTCTTCTCCAACATCACAGTTCAAAAGCATCAATTCTTGGGCACTCAGCTTTCTTTAGAGTCCAACTCTAACATCCATACATGACCACTGGAAAAACCATAGCCTTGACTAGATGGACCTTTGTTGGCAAAGCAATATCTCTGCTTTTCAAAATACTATCTATGTTGGTCATAACTTTC
>SJYQ01001040.1:42459-89498 GCA_006410935.1 Redunca redunca
CAGGGTGACAATATACAGCATTGACGTATTCCTTTTCCTATTTGGAACCAGTCTGTTGTTCCATGTCCAGTTCTAACTGCTGCTTCCTGACCTGCATATAGGTCTCAAGAGGCAGGTCAGGTAGTCTGGTATTCCCATTTCTTTTAGAATTTTCCACAGTGTATTTTGATCCACACAGTCAAAGTCTTTGGTATAGTCAATAAAGCAGAAATAGATGTTTTTCTGGAACTCTCTTGCTTTTTCAATGCCATTGTATAGGTATATATAAATATGCAGAGATATAGTGATTTCTGGATGAGTGTTTGTTGTGTTTGTTGAATGTTTGTTAAGTGTAGTATTTGTTAGAATATGAGATGGATTTTATTTTCTTCTTTGTACATTTCTCCATTGTTGATTTTTAAAATATTGATCTAGTATCTTTTTTAAAGCAATGAAATTTAAAAGACAGATTTCTTTCTGAGTAACTTCAAGTATCAGGAGCATGCTAATGGGTTGAACACATATTCATGATAGAACATGGACAATGGAAATAGAGAGCACTGCAAGACCTACCCATCTAGAAAAAGGGATGGGAAAACAAATCTGCATGTAGGACCAAGTGATACAACTTCCTAAAATAATCTGAAGGAGCCTGCATCCTGGAGGACACACTTAGTCTCTACCAGCCTTGGACTTCCAGGGCTTCAGGCATCTTCTGACAGGAGAAAAACAATGCCTGCATATACAACCTCCTACTTAGCATGCTTTCAGTTATATGCAGCTGAATGAATTTGAAAAAGCAGCATGCAATAAACTGCCTTAAATTGACTTTGCTTAGTCATAGTTTGTGATGTCCCCATATAACAGGAGCTAAAATTGATTTTTGCCAAATTAAAAATAAATTAAGAGTGAAATTATGAGGGCAAGGAAAATCATTATCTTTGCTGAAAGACTAAGCTACTTATTAATCACAGGCCCTTTAGCAGCACCAAGCACAGAGTTACATACAAATAGTTCCTATGTCCACTATAATTATTTTTATTTATTCTGTAACACTTTTGTCAATACCTTCCTAATCCTGTTCCAACTTGTCTGAAGTCCAGTATACTGACTTTTCTCGTGGAGTTCTTGAAAATTAGCTGCAAATTCTTAACGTTTAATCTACAACAACTTAAGAACCACAAACACAGCAGTTTACATCTAATATCTATGCTTTTCAGTGACTGTAACTCACACAAACATGTTCATCACTTAAGGTCTAACTCTTCTGTTCCAACTATATGAATAACCTTTACAATCAGAGATACAATATTTTAGAAAGCTGCACAGAAAGTACTTACCTACCCTATGTGATTCTGCCATGACTGATAACTATTGATCTGTCTTCCTGCCCCCAAAAGAGGTTTGGAGTAAAACTACACAGGCAATGTAAATAATATAATTGAGTCCTTATTAATCACTTGTAATCCCTTTCCTTTGCCACATTTATTAATCCTTAAAGGTTTTCAGAAAATCGTTCTATTCCAAAACTCTTCACATACCATCTGTTTAGGCACATTCCTCGTATTCTTACTAGTTTTCACAGATGCCACTTTTTAAATCGGCAAATCTCCTCAGGAGCATCATCTGGCTCCCATCACCCCTGCTTCAGGGAGCCCCTAGTCATCACAGTAATACCAGCATCAGAACAGATGTTCCATATTCTCAGGCAGATTTCCCTCCCTCCATAGAGTTTCTGAATGCAAATTTTGAGATGGGGGGAAAAAAATCTTTTGGTGCAAGAGTTTTCTGCAGTTGCTTCCTCTATGTCAAATGCAGTCTGCAACCCTCATTTCTGCTCTTCTGGAGAAGACATGGTCAGAGGGAATCTCTTTTCTCAGGGTGTAAGGAGCAGAAATGAACACACAGAGACACAGACCAGAGAGAATCCTGGAAAGCCAAAGGGAACAAGATGCAAAGTCAAATTATACAGGCTTAGTTCTTGTTGTTTAGGTTTTGACTGCCCTGAACAGCATGCGAGATCTTAGTTCCCTGACCAGGGCCCCATTCAGTGGTAGTATGGCATGTTAACCACTGGATCGCCAGGGAAGTCAAGGCTCAACTTTGTCAAGGTCAACTGGGTCTACTCTGCCATGAAAATCAAGCAACATTCTGACTTGTGCAGAAGGGAACAGATTGTCTTTGGAAGATATGTGGAAATACAACTGTGACTCAAAACAAAATGGAAGACTGAGAATTTTTCCATGGAATTAGATCACTGAAGGCAATTACTTCGGATAACTGATTTGTTAACTGCCAGGATCTGATACAGAAATTATCCCAAAACACTCTTTCCAGATCTATAACTTGCTTGTTCCACGTGAACACAATCTCAAAGTGAAGCTACATGCTGCAGTGATGCTGGAAAGGCCCTGGTATGAAACAGGGTTCTGCCCTTCTACACTGTTGTTGGGAATGTAAACTGGTATGGCCACTGTGGAAAACAGTATGGAGGTTCCTTAATAAACGAAAACTAGAATTACCATACGATCCAGCAATTCCACTCCTGGGTATATATCCAGACAAACTTACAATTTGAAAAGATATATAGCAGCACTATTTACAACAACTAAATGTCCATCAGCAGATGAATGGATATGAAGATATGATATATATATATATGTGATATATATAGTGCACTACTACTCAGCCATAAAAAAGAATGAAATAATGCCATCTGCAGCAACATAGACGAACCCTGAGCTTATCATACTAAGCGAAGTAAGTCAGACAGAGAAAGATAAAGATCACATGACATCATTTAAATGTGGATCTAAAATATGACACAAATTGCCTGCCTACAAAACAGAAACAGACCCACAGACATAGAGAAGAGATTTGTTGCTGCCAAGGGGGTGGGGGAGGGAAGGAATGGGAGTTTGGGATTAGCAGATGTTTATACAGAGAATGAATAAACAACAAAGTCATATTGTACAGCACAGGGAACTATACTCAATATCCTATAATAAACTATAATGCAAAGTGCCCCCCCCCGAAATAGGGTTCTAGAATCAGGCATGTACTAACTTGCTCACTATCTATAAGAGCCCGGATAAGTAGCCTGTTTTATATGACACCTCAGCTTCCTAATCTCTAACGTGAGCAGTTGAACTAGATGACTACTAGGTCACTCCCGGCCTGAAAGTAGCGCAATGCCTTGTGCACAGTGCAAATGCTCATATTTTAGGATGAACTGGTTGCATCCACTTCCAAAATAGCATAACAGATGTCAAGATCTACTGGATCAGCTGGAGCAAAAAGAACAAAAAGAACCACATTGAAACACTGTCTATGTATGTTTCAGTTCAGTTCAGTCCAGTCGCTCAGTCATGTCCGACTCTTTGCGACCCCATGAATCACAGCACACCACCACCTAATCTTCAGACTCCATTCAGTTCAGTTCAGTTCAGTCACTCAGTCGTGTCCTACTCTTTGTGACCCCATGAATCACAGCATGCCAGGCCTCCCTGTCCATCACCAACTCCTGGAGTTCACTCAGATTCACGACCATCAGGTCAGTGATGCCATCCAGCCATCTCATCCTCTGTCGTCCCCTTCTCCTCCTGCCCCCAATCCCTCCCAGCATCAGAGTCTTTTCCAATGAGTCAACTCGTCACATGAGGTGGCCAAAGTACTGGAGTTTGAGCTTTAGCATCATTCCTTCCAAAGAAATCCCAGGGCTGATCTCCTTGCAGTCCAGTGGACTGGTTGGATCTCCTTGCAGTCCAGGGAACTCTCAAGAATCTTCTCCAACATCACAGTTCAAAAGCATCAATTCTTCGGCGCTCAACCTTCTTCACAGTCCAACTCTCACATCCATACATGACCACTGGAAAAACCATAGCCTTGACTAGACGGACCTTAGTTGGCAAAGTAATGTCTCTGCTTTTGAATATGCTCTATAGGTTGGTCATAACTTTTCTTCCAAGGAGTAAGCCTCTTTTAATTTCATGACTGCAATCACCATCTGCAGTGATTTTGGAGCCCAAAAATATAAAGTCTGACACTGTTTCCACTGTTTCCCCATCTATTTCCCATGAAGTGATGGGACCAGATGCCATGATCTTCGTTTTCTGAATGTTGAGCTTTAAGCCAACTTTTTCACTCTCCACTTTCACTTTCATCAAGAGGCTTTTTAGTTCCTGTTCACTTTCTGCCATAAGGGTGGTGCCATCTGCATATCTGAGGTTATTGATATTTCTCCCGGCAATCTTGATTCCAGCTTGTGTTTCTTCCAGACCAGTATGTTTAGCAGAAGCAATAAACAGACTTCAGATATCAAAGCAAGGTTTTTCTCAGTGGGAAACATTGCTAGGGGCTGCATGACCTGCCACTGAATTACAGAGGAGAGGACGGCACCCAGAGTGGCAGATAGATGAGTCCCAGAGTCCAGATCCAGGTCTACCGCCCAATCACTGAGTAACACCAGGTAGAAAATCCACATCTCTGAACTGCTGCTTCTTCATCTTTAAAAGAAAAATTAAAGAGGACAGATATGCTCTGGGAAAGTGGGGTGTACCCTCCAGATTTAAGTCTGAATGGATATAAGACATTGACAAAAAGAAAGTTTAGTTACAGTCTTCTCTTCTCCCCATCACTCATTCGTTCTTTCTCCAAACTCACAGACAACTTTCATTTGGGTAGGAAAAATGTCAACTGACTAAGACACTTTGCAATCAACAACTGTTCCCATTCATTCCACTATTCACCTATGACAAGACAGGTAAAGTTAAAGAGGAAAAAGTTCAGCAAAATCTCAATTATTCAACTATTGGAAGAAATTTGTCAGGCTTAGCAGAGACCTTAAAAAATAAAAACTTTTCTTTCTTTTTTATAAGTTGGGGAGATTGTTGTTTTTTAAATTTCTTAGTTTGGGCTCAGGTACTAATCATCCATATCTTCACCTCAACTCTCCACTGAACAATTACAGTCTTAGTCATATTCTGGCAGGGACCTCAAAGATCTTCAAGAAAAACAGCTTTCTAACTAAATCCTAAACTTCTTGCCTTTTCTCTCTCTGCCTTTTAGGACTAAGTCTGCATGAATTTGCTAAAATGTATTCGGCTAGCTTGTTGTTCTTTCCATTTGCCTCAGTTTCTCCCTTTGAATACTACTCTCAAAGCAAGCCATCTGAATCCCTTCTGTCATGCCCCCCACACTCAAGCCTGCCCTCTACCTACTCACACTTCTCCACCCTATCCCCTGGCTCCATTCATTCTTCTCAAAATTACTTTCTCTCTATCTCATTCCCTTTCAGCCTGGGAGGTGGTAGGCCAGTTTATGAGGTCAAACTCCTACAACCATGAGGTTAGTCTCTTCATTGTTCTTTTTGGCTCTACGAATTTAAAAGAGATTGATTCAGACACAGATAGTATCTTAACACTGCCCTGCCCAACATGGTAGCCACTAGTCACTTGTGATCATTTAAATTAAATAAAATTTAAAATTCTGTTCCTCTTTATAGTCATGTTTTAAGTCATAAGATTATTTCTAACAACATAAAAAGTTCTGTTAGTCAGCACTGCCTTCACATAAAGGAATTCATTGTAATGGTGAGTTGCAAATATGACCATTATTTCTGGGCTGAGAAACTCTACAGGTGCTAAAAATGAATATATTTGTGTGTTATAAGTATATAATCAAAAGTTGGGGTAGGAGGTAGCTGGATGAGGGAGAGACAACTCTTTTGACAAGTATATTAGGCCTTGATTTGGGCAGAGGCAGGCCAATTGAAAATAGATGGGCATTCTCTTTTTTGGCTCAAATGTTAAAAAACCTGCCTTCAATGCAGGAGACCCAGGGTGGATGCCTGGGTTGGAAAGATCCCCTGGAGAAGGGAGCGGCAACTCACTCCAATATTCTTGCCTAGAGAATTACATGAACAGAGGAGTCTGGCGGGCTACAATCCATGGGGTCGCAAAGAGCCAGACACGACTGAGGAACTAACAACTTTCTCTTTTTATATTCACAGGGAATCCTCCAGCAACCTATTTTACAGATGAGAAAACTGAGACAAAAAGGTGTTAAGAAGTTTGCCCCAAACTTAGAAACCAGAAATGTAAACTCAAGTCTGCTTGAATCCCAACATTCTTCCAATCATACCATGCTGCCAGTCAACCTCTGTTACCAGGGAAATGGGACTCCCAGTAAAGGTTCCCAGCCACTGGGTCTCAGAGCTTACTAGTTTTCTTTTCCTTCAAAGTAGGGCTTGGGGCCATGTAATATAGAGTAATAAATACTTTTTAACACTTCCTTTTGAGATAATCCTAGATTCACGTGCATTTGTGAGGACTAAGACAGAGATCGTGAATATCTTTTCAATATGTGTGTGTATATATATATCTAATATGTTTTTGTTTTGTTTTTTAGTATTTATTTATTTGGCTGCACAGGGTCTTAACTGTAGCAAGTGGAAAGTTTGTTTTTTTACTAAGATTTTATTTAATTTTATTTTTTGGCCACACTTCAGGGCATGTGAGATCTTAATTTCCTGACCAGGGGTCAAACCCATGCCCCCTGAATTGGGAGAGTGGAGTCTTAACCACTGGACCACCAGGGAAGTCTTCAATTTATATTTTTAATCTTCTACAGACTGGATCCACTATAAGACTATCTTTATCCTAGAAGAATTTAGAAGCTATCAAGGAACACATAAATAATTAATATAGAGCCTGTTAAAACAAAAATGCAATGCCATTTTCATCTTTCGATTACCAAATAAGGATAACAGCAGTAACACAGTAGCAAAAGCATGCTGACAGACACATTCCCATATTTTATCGGTTAGAGTGTAAAGTGAGGCAAACTGGAGAGCAGGTTGGCAATACACGTGAAACATTTCCATCTTTCAGCCAGTATCTTTTGAGCCCTGCTATATATGTGCCAGGCCCTGGGCTAGACCCTGGGGGAAAACGGAAAACAGAGCAGACACTGTCCAGCCCTTCTGGAACTTGTTTATAGGAAGATATGCTTTGGTGAGAAGTGCTGTGATAGGCAAAGTATAGATGTTATAGAAGTGCATATGAGGAAAGCTGAATTCAGCCTTAGGCAACTAGGGGAGGCATTCCTCAAGCAGAGGACAAGGGAAGATAGCCTTCCAACCAGTGAGTGATAAACAGGAGCTGGCCAGAGGAAGGAGACACTGTCATGTGGAGAAAGAGTGTCCTAAATGGAAGAAACAGTGGGAATGGCCCACAGGAAGGCTCAAAATGAAGAAAGAATGGCCTAAAACATCTGGCAAAACTACCCTAAGGAATAACCTAGAATACCAAACAAACAGACCAATAACCTTTAAAACAGATAGACTTTTACCACATCATTATTTAAAATAGAATATTAAAAAACATCTATTTCAGTAAAAGACACTTAGCTATGTTATGGAGGGCACACCCACAATACAGAATATTTTGTAGCCATTTAAAATAATGCTTACAGTGCTTTTTTTAAAATACTGAAAATACTTATGTTAAAATGCTGAATGAAAAAGGCAGGAAACATAATTTTATATCTAATATGACCATGATTGTGCTATATATATATATATATATATATATATACACACATACATACATACATACATACATATACAAAATGAGGGCTTCCCTTGTAGCTCAGCTGGTAAAGAATCCACCTGCAATGCAGGAGACCCCAGTTTGATTCCTGGGTCAGGAAGTTCCCTGGAGAAGGAATAGCTACCCACTCCAGTATTCTTGGGCTTCCCTGATGGTTCAGACAGTGAAAGAATCTGCCTGCAATGTGGGAGACCTGGGTTCAATCCCTGGGTTTGGAAGATCCCCTGGATGAGGGCATGGTAACCCACTCCAGTACTCTTGCCTAGAGAATCCCCAAGGACAGAACAGCCTGGTGGGCTACAGTCCATGGGGTCACAAAAAGTCACACATGACTGAGTAAGCACAGCACAGCAGCGTAATCAAATGAAGGAGACAAGTTAAAAGATTGATAGTGATAGTCTTTTTTTTTTTTTTAGTATGTATGCTGTCAAAATAAGAGTGGTAGTCTTTTGATAGTGAGATTACAGATGATTTTCATGTACATGCTATTTTATAGCATGATGTTTACTTAGTCTGAGGCAGAGCCCAGCCCCACCATTTCCTATCTGTGTAGCTTTGGTAAGTCATATAACTTCTCTGTGCCTCAGTTTACTCATCTGCAAAATAGGAATAATTATAGAACCTATGTGACAGATTGTTGTAAACATTATCATAGTAAAGTGTCTCAGCATGCTGGTTATTAATGTATATTAGTATTCTGTTAAATATAGTAGCATTCTATGTTCTATTTTTAAATTTTTCTTTAATGTAGTTACATGACTTTTATAATGGGAAAATCACTTTTCATGAAAAGAAATGCTTCATATTGTAAACTAGTGGTATGTGTTATCTTAAATGAGAACACTGAGAAGAGGCAGCTCACCCATTCCGAGGAAGCAGAGGGATGTGAGAGAATGGTCTCTGAGAAGGTGAAATCTGAGCTGGTTTTTGAAGACTTAGAGAGGAGAGGGGCAGTGGAAAATTCTAGACAAATGGAACATCAAGCAAAGACTTAGAATCTTAGGAATCTCAAGGGAGAAGGGGGCTGGAAGATTAGCCAGCCCATCTTTCCACCGGCTCAGGTCCCCCTCTACTGCATACCCTACAGATGCCGGCGTGCATTCAGGGAGGAGGAGCTGACTGCTTCCAGAACAAATCCATCCTCTGGCTGGATAGTTCTCTTTGTTAGGAAACGCCTCCATACTTAGACGCTCATCTACCACTGCACTTGCATACATACACATCAGAGAAAATCCAAGTCACACGTTCACACCAATACACACATGTGAGAGTGTTGGTCACCCAAGTGTGGTCCATTAAGGCAACACTCCTCAATCTACCGCATGGCTGTGGTGTTTGTGGCTTGACTCCGAGATGCCTTACAAACATTACTAATTCTATAACTTTTAAATGCAAAAAGTCATGAGAGTGTTCAAGTTTTAGGTAAAAAGTAGCACATGATTGCAATAGAGGAAACAAAATATAAAAACAGTGATGCTGTCACTTTTTATAATAGCATAATTCATTCTGAAGGAAAAAGATGACTTTTAGCACCACCTGGAAATTCTTGTAATGGTACAGCCTAGAGAAGAGATGGTGCTGGAAAATGGACAAGTGTGTGTCTGGAGAAAAAGCATCAATATTGTATGCTGGAGAACCCTGGAAATTCACTAAGCAACTCAAGAGGCCAGGCCTGACCTCTGAGGCTTTATTGGAAGCTTCTAAGTCTAAGCCCTGTTGGAAGCTAAACACCATCTGCCAATGCTAATCTATCGAGTGCAAAACTTGTAGCAACTGTTACGTGTCCCAACACCTCTGAAACACAGTTAGAACTGAACTACATGATAAAGATAACACAACAAACCCACGAGGAAAAGATAAGATTATTCAATTAATGCATTTGAACATCCAGATAAAATCCCACAAAATAAAACTGGGTCTCTACTTCACTGTCAACATCAAAATTAATTCCTGATGGATCAAATTCTTGCATGAAAAATGAAACTATAACAAGTAAATTTTTTAAGAATGGCAGAGACGCAAAGACATTTTAATATGACATAACACCCAGAAGTCATAAAATAAATATCTTACATGGAAAAGAATTTTACCAAAGGATAACAGGAAAAGTATTTATAATTCATATCTCAGGCAATGGATCTATTTTCATAATATAGAAAGCTCTCCAATGAATCAGTAAGAAAATACCAACAACTCAGTGAAAAGAAATACAGCAGCTCTTAATCACATGAAAAGATGCTCAGTTGCATTCATAATAAGAGAAATATAAAGTAAAATTAACTCATGCATCATCTTTCATCTATAAAATGGAAGAACACAGGAGTGTGATAATACACTTTAATACATTGATGAGCTGTCAATTAGGAAAGCTTTCATGAAGGAAATCTGACACCATCAATCAAAATTACAAATACATGGTCTTTGAGGTAACAGCTCCACCTCTAACCATTTATCTTTCATACATCCTAACACATGTAAAATAGTGTGGGTACCAGGTTATTAGCTGCATCATTGTTTATAAAAACCAAGATAGAAAACAACCTGAAATCTGTTACTATCAAACTACTAAGGGGCTACCTTCAAGATGAGGCAGATACTTATGTTCAGATATGAAAACACTTCTAAGATATATGGTTAATTGGAAAATAGCAAAGTGAAAGTGGAAGTCGCTCAGTCCTGTCCAACTCTTTGCAACCCCATGCTCTATACAGTTCATGGAATTCTCCAGGCCAGAATACTGGAGTGGGTAGACGTTCCCATCTCCAGGGGATTTCCCAACCCAGGTCTCCCGCATTGCAGGCAGATTTTTTACCAGCTGAGCCACAAGGGAAGCAAAGTGAATTGCCTACTATAATTTGTGTTAATAATAAAGAGCTATTCAGATGATGTAGATGGAGATAGGTTTTTGCTTGTATATGTTTAGAATATTTCTGGAAGGGTAATCAAAACCTCAGAGCTACACTAAATAATAGCTAGAAATTTGAGTTGGGGGAGAAGGAAATTTTCTACTAAAACGCATCTTTGTACCTCTCTTTTGTCATGAACATATATTAGCTATTCAAAATATTAATAAATTGAATTCATCAACAAATTCCTGCTTGAAACTAATCCCTTCGTCTTCTCTGCTACCCCTATATTTTTCACTCACTCATTTGTGGTGCTTGTATATGTATCGCCTACAAAACCAAGAACATCTTGAGGGCTGCAACTCTGTCTTTATCAGGTTTCTATCTCCAGCATCTAGCACAGTGTCTTACACACAGCAGGAGAATTCTTTTTTAAGTGATGTCTTGAAGACTGATGAAGACTTTTTCATGGAAGGAAGTCTGGTTCCTTGATACAGCAGCTGAGCAGGGCTGCAAGACCCTAAGAACATTCTACCTTGCAACATGTCCTTACTCTTTAAAAGGAGGGAGGGAAAGACAGAGACAGAACAACAACAGCAGCAAAAAAAAAAACGACAGAGAGACACAAAGAGAGAGAGAAAAACTGAGACAGACTCAAAGATCAGACTAGACTTTAGAGCAGTGCTGCTAGGAGGAATACATTTGGGGGGAAAAAAGTATGATCATGTGACTAGATGGGAAGGAGATCATTTAAGATCTTCCATAAAGAGCCTCTTGATGAAAGTGAAAGAGGAGCATGAAAAAGTTGGCTTAAAGCTCAGCATTCAGAAAACTAAGATCATGGCATCTGGTCCCATCACTTGATGGGAAACAGTGGAAACAGTGGCTGACTTTTTCTGGGCTCCAAAATCACTGCAGATGGTGACTGCAGCCATGAAATTAAACGACGCTTACTCCTTGGAAGGAAAGTTATGGCCAACCTAGATAGCATATTAAAAAGCGGAGACATTACTTTGTCAACAAAGGTCTGTCTAGTCAAGGCTATGGTTTTTCAAGTAGTCATGTGTGGATGTGAGAGTTGGACTATAAGGAAAGCTGAGCACTGAAGAATTGTTGCTTTTGAACTGTGATGTTGGAGAAGACTCTTGAGAGTCCCTTGGACTGCAAGGAGATCCAACCAGTCCATTCTAAAGGAGATCAGTCCTGGGTGTTCATTGGAAGGACTGATGCTGAAGCTGAAACTCCAATACGTTGGCCACCTGATGTGAAGAATGGATTCATTGGAAAAGACCCTGATGCTGGGAAAGATTGAGGGCAGGAGGAGAAGGGGACGACAGAGGATGAGATGGTTGGATGGCATCACCGACTTGATGGAAATGGATTTGGGTGGACTCCGGGAGTTGGTGATGGACAGGGAGGTCTGGCGTGCTGTGGTTTGTGGGGTCGCAAAGAGTCAGACACGACTGAGCGACTGAACTGATGATCTAAACAAAAGGTAAACGCTGAGAGGAAAAGTAACTTGTCAGGAAGTCCACTTTTTAAGCATTCTGTTGTCATTTCTGTCCCTGTTCATGGTGGGTTTACCTAGGACAGAGGCTGCAACTTCAACAGTTAAGTGTCAAGACACAAGTGTCTACATTCTATAGCAAATTCAGCTGATGCCATCTCAGCACACTGACAATGCTTGCTTCCTAAGGGCAGGGTTGGCAGACACTTTTATTAGCAATCATCTCTGCCACCTTCTGATTATCTACAGATTTAAGGCCACATAATCATCCCCTGCGTCACAGAGAGGAGGAGGGTGGGTGGAAACTAAGAGTCTCTAAATCCCTCCTAACACTTGCTTCTTCCCTACCAGCAAGATTAGAGCAGTCAGCAGCTGTGGCCATATGTGCCCAGAACAGACAGGCTGGACTGGGCTCTCCAGAGCCTGAGGAAGGCCAGTTCTCAGGGCAATGCTGGGGACCCCAGGTCTGTTGGTCCAGGCCTGTCTCTCTGAGACAGCAGAGGGCACGTGACCAACTCCTAGGGGCAGTGAGCAGGCTAGGGACCCGACCACGGCCAGGAGGGCAAAGCCAGGGCTCCCATTTCTCCAGCTATGCTGAAACAGACTGAGAGGAGACGGTCCTGGGGCTACAGGTCCTGGAATACTACAGAGGGTGAAGACGCGTCCCTGGAGGCGGGGAGTCAATCCCACCGCAGGAGCATCTGCTCCGTGGGGGGCCGCTCGGGTTCCCAGGCCAGCATCCCACCGTGGACCGAGGGCAACTATAACTATTACATCGAGGAGGATGAGGATGGAGAAGAGGAGGAGGAGCTGTGGAAAGACGAGACGGCCGAGGAGGAGGACCGACAGCCAGGGGAGGCCACCACCACCGAGCCAGTGGAAGGCGGCGGCGCCGACGCTCCACTCGTGTCCACCACGCTGAATGTGAACGTGGGCGGCCACAGCTACCATCTGGACTACACGGAGCTGGCCTGCTACCCCAAGACGCGCCTGGGCCGCCTGGCCACGTCCACCAGCCGCAGCCGCCAGCTGGGCTTGTGCGACGATTACGAGGTGCAAACGGATGAATACTTCTTCGACCGCGACCCTGAAGTATTCCAGCTCATCTACAACTTCTACTCGTCCGGGATACTGCTGGTGCGCGACGAGCTGTGCCCGCGCAGCTTCCTGGAGGAGCTGGGCTACTGGGGCGTGCGCCTCAAGTACACGCCGCGCTGCTGCCGCATCTGCTTCGAGGAGCGGCGCGACGACCTGAGCGAGCAACTCAAGATCCAGCGCGAGCTTCGCGCCCAGGCGCAGGCAGAGGAGGCGGAGGAGCTCTTCCAGGACATGCGCTTCTACGGGGCGCAGCGGCGCCGCCTCTGGAACCTCATGGAGAAGCCCTTCTCATCCGTGGCCGCCAAGGCCATTGGGGTGGCCTCCAGCCTCTTCGTGCTCATCTCCGTCGTGGCGCTGGCACTCAACACAGTGGAAGAGATGCAGCAGCAGCCGGAGCGCGGCGAGGGCGGCGGCAACCCGCGGCCCTTTCTGGAGCACGTGGAGACACTCTGCATGGCCTTCTTCACGCTCGAGTTCCTGCTGCGCCTGGCCTCCACGCCCGACCTGCGGCGCTTTGCGCGCAGCGCCCTCAACCTGGTGGACCTGGTGGCCATCCTGCCGCTCTACCTGCAGCTGCTGCTCGAGTGCTTCACCAGCGAGGACCAGCTGCACGTCAAGGGCTCGCCGCGGGAGCACGACCTTGAGACGATGGGCCGCGTGGGCAAGGTGGGCCAGGTACTGCGTGTCATGCGCCTCCTTCGCATCTTCCGCATCCTCAAGCTGGCGCGCCACTCCACAGGCCTGCGCGCCTTTGGCTTCACGCTGCGCCAGTGCTACCAGCAGGTGGGCTGCCTCATGCTCTTCATCACCATGGGCATCCTCACTTTCGCCGCCGCCGTCTACTCCGTGGAGCACGACGTGCAGGGGACTAACTTCACCAGCATCCCGCACGCCTGGTGGTGGGCCGCGGTGAGTACCACGGCCCGCGAGCTTTCCCTCTCGCGGCCCCAGCTTGGCAGAAGCTGCTGCTCTCCTTCCTGAGTGATGCCGCCCTCCTTGCTTCGTTTCGTCATCTTTCACCCGCCTTGCTTAGTGGTCACTGCTTTCTCGTTCTCACTGTCCTCAACCAGAAAATATAAAGCAGTAGCTGCAAAACAGGTTGGGTGTTAAAAGGCTCGAAAGACATAGTCCAGGAAGAAAGACGAAGTCCAAGAAGCTTGACGTGGTCCTGACGTAATTCTAGGAATTGCCAAAGCTAGATTTAGTTTTAATGCCCCTGAGAGGCTGATTTTAAGGAACAGTGATTGTTCACTGATGAAGCCTGAGAAACTTCATCATCATCACTCGTGTTATCTGTCACTTATTGAACACCTGTGGTCCTGAGTGGTTTATAATGCTTAACTTATTTCAGCATCACAACCATGTGAAGTGGCTAGGATCACTATTTTTTAAGAGGAAAAATTTCCTTCAAGTGTTCAAGGAAACTGTTGATGTCTGCAGGGGAGGAAACAAGACTTGGCTGAAGAGTGTTAACTCTCATTGAAATTTCACCAGTTCTAGCTAAATCTGAGCATCTAACTTTGAAACTTGCTCTGGTATCACAAAAATTATTTCTGGACTTGGCATTATTGCCCCATTTTACAGCTAGAGGAACTGAGGTGCAGAGAAATTGAATGTAGACACACAGATAATAGCAAAGTGAGGACTGAAATGCAAGTCTGCCCAACTGCAAAACCCATGCCCTTTCCACACCCAAGCACTGCTCTTCTCAAGCTTGAGTTTTTCTGCATTCCTTGCTTAATTTGCATGAGTTATTTCTGTCATTATTTTCTTTGGCATTTGCCTTTTATAATAATTTATGCTATTTACTAAAATATCTGTTTTTCATGTGCTAGACTAAATCCTTGGAAAAATCCCTGAATTCCTGGAAATGTTGATTGGGTCTTAAGTCAATGAATGAATTGACATATGTTCATAGGAAGGGGCTTTCTTGGTGGCTCAGTGGTAAATAATCCACCTATAATGTAGGAGCCGTAGGAGATGCAGGTTCCATCCCTGGGTCAGAAGATCTAGAGATGAACATGGCAACACAGGCCAGTATTCTTGCCGGAGAATTCAATGGACAGAGGAGCCTGGTGGGCTATAGTCCATAGGGTTGCAAACAGTGGGGCCTGACTAAAGCTGTTTAGCACACACACACATGCCACATGCACACATGGGAAAGCATGCACACACTAGGTGCATGCTTTCCTTATTTTTTAATTAGCTTGTTTGTAATGCCTTTAAAGACATTAAGCAAATATAACCAGTTTTTGCTGCGTGTTAGAAAATAGATACTTTTGACATTAATATTGGATATGTTATAACCCACAGTCTGGTGTAAAGTTCTGATGTGAACCCACTCAGGGCTTCTACGAGTAGTGTAGCATAGTAGGATGGAAAATTGAGGTTTAGGTCCCAGTCACAGATCTGCTAATAATTAACTGTGACCCTGCATAATGTGTGGCTCTTTCATTAACTGTGAAAACTTGCCCCCTTTCTCCCTGGCCTCAGTCTTCTCATCTCTAAGAGGAAAGGGTGTAGAGCTCTGCAGTTCAATGAGTCTCACTTCCCTGGAAAGCAGAGCACTCACGTGTACAACAGGGTTTGTGAGCTTTCCTTGGTGACAGGATGATGTTCGGCTCTTCTAAATAAGCATTTGAGCCAAATGCTGCTCCCCTGATCATATTCCAAATGATGAAAGGTCATCCCCATAGTAGATAGCCATGTGTACAGATGGAACTAATGGAGCATGATTTATCCATTATCGGATAAATAATGGATTCATCCAATTTATTGGATAAATTAATTTTTTATTTATTAAAAATTGTTTATAAATTTTGCCCAGTGCCTTGGTCAAACACATGCATTGGCAAACAACATTGATGTTAGAGATGAGTAAAGCAAGGAGGGAAAAGAAAAAATCCACAGGCTGATGACATAAAACCAAGTTGTAGAAAGTCAAGTTTTCATTCAGCCAAATATCTTAGAAGGCTAGCGTATGTAAGCTGGACTTAGTGGACTCTTTGATATTGTATTTTTAATGCACAAAAGGTTTTTCTTTTACCTTTTGTATATTAATATAAAATTTATGATGAGAAGTCTGTTGCTAATAATGAGTTTTCTCTTTAAAAAATTTCCTGAAGTGAATGCCTAATAATCTCCTTTAATGTCTTGATCTGTTTGATGTATAATACTTAAAATTTTTTCAACTTATCCCTCTTTTTATATTAACTAAAATCATTTCAGAGTTGGTATTTTCTATAGATTTGACAATAAAAATTGAATTAGTATTCAGTTTATATCTGTAACAAAGTTTACCAATTATTACTTTTACCAGTGTGATTTTTCTTTTGTTATCTCTATAAGGCATGGTTTTCATAGGCCAGAATTTGCACATGTCAACTTACCATTAACCAACCTTAACCTTTACCAATGGCATTCATCCATTTTGTTCTCTAAGAATTAGTTATACTAGTAAAAATCATTATGAATTAGACAAAAGACTGCCTGTATTTGTTTCTGAACTAACCTATGAAAACAATAGGAACAACTCTCCTTGAAGATTCCTCAGGACCAATAGATTATTAACCCAGTTCATCTATATGTTTCTGATGACATTGCATATTGTTTACTAAGGGCCCTTATTTGCAATAAAGCAAAGAGAAAAGATGCAAAGTAAAAAGATACATAAGATTAGGACCAAATCTTCATGTAACCCTCAAAAATCCATTTTCATTCACTGAGCAAGACTTTTTTTTCCCTCATGGAGTTTGCATCCTAATGGAGAGAGATAATATATCATTTCAGATGTTAGTGTGTTTTTATAGGCTAAAGAGTGATCTGGGTGGTAGAATCTACCTTTGATATAATAGTGGAATAGTCAGAGAAACCTTCCTGGAGAAGAGGACATTTATTAAAATTTGAGTGGTGAGCAAGCTGTGAGTGCTGAGCCCCCGGGCCCTAGAATCAGCAAGGTGCCGCAACTACTGAAGCCCGAGAGCCTAGAGCCTGTGCTCTCCCACAGGAGAGGCAGCGCGGTGAGAAGCCCCCGCTCTCCGCAACTAGAGAAAGCCCTCATGCTGCAACAAAGATCCAGCACAGCCAAAAATAAACAAACACATAAATATAACAGTGTGCACATATGTTTTTTAAAAAAAGAGCTTGAATGGTGAGAAGCAGCCCATCTAAATAGGCATGACCGAGCAGACAGGAGAATCTGAGAAGCAGAATCCTAATGTACGATTATGATATCATACATCTCATAACTTAAAGAAATTTGAGCACACACCCACGATAAATGTGTAGTTATTCATAAGTTATATGCTATTTCTTGCTGTAATAATGATGCATTACAAACCACCCCAAAATTCTGTGGCTTAAAATGTCCAGCATCTTTTTGGCTCACGAGTTTGCAAGTCAGCAACTCGGATTGGTTTCAACCACAGGATTCTTGTCATTTGGACTGGTGTCAGCCACTCATGTCCCAGTCTGATGGTCAGCTGGCTGACATCTGGGATGAAGAGGGCGACTAGGTCTTCCCTCATCCAGGCGGCATGTATCCATGGCTGTGGCAAAGGGCAAGAGAGAGAGAGTGTGCAAGCCCCATCAGGCAAACCCTGATAAGCTTTTGTTCTTGTCACATGCTCAACACATTGGCAAAGTAAGACACAAAGCCAAACTCCGAATCAAAGGGCAGAGCAAATTAGCCCACTCACTGTAGGAAAGTACCACAAAGTTGTATGGCAAAGAACCTGGATACAGGAAGACATTGAGTCTTGTAATATAATCAACCTACTGCATTAAGGTATTACTTCTCAAATATATTGTATAGTTCAGAAAACATACACTCCCACATTGAAAATGTAAAGATGAAGTAAAGAAAAATAGTATTGATATTTTCTTGCCCGCTGCAGTGCCGTAGCCTTTGTGGTATATTCACCCACATTAGGAACAGGTTCTCTAATCCCTCCTCCCATGTGTTTTTAGTGTTCTCGGACAGCCCAGCATCTGACTTGTTTTTAATAATCTCCTCTGTCTCTATGCCAAGGATCCTGCAACTTTCCTCAGTAATTCAACTCAGGGTTTTTAAGAGAAGCATGGCAGTTTTCATTACTGTGAATTCTCCTACAGCTGCAGAACAAATCCCTCATGGACACTCATGTCTGGAGATGCTCATGCAGTAGAAGACAGACCCTGCTCATCTGTCAAATGTAGGTTATTTGTAAGCATAATGTGATAGGAAACATATGTAAAGTACTAGCCCGTACGCTATCCACAGTAAACAGAAGCTACCATATCTGACCAGTTGATAGTCTTTATCCCATGGAAACAATCATCTCTGCTTCCAGATTCATTTAGGGGAAAATAAAACAGAAGTGATTCCTTCTCTCCTGGGGAAAGAGAGAAACTATAAGATGCACAGGAGGGTCAGCTGTTCAATCCTGGGAGAGCTTCTGAGCATGCAGATAAACAGGCCCAGGCCCGGAGAAGCGCCAGCCGTGTGGAGGCTCCCTGGGTTGCCTGGGTGTGGGAAATGCATGGCGCAGCTTAACAAGCAGTTAGCTCTGTGATCGAGCTGTAAGCATCAGCCTCCGTTGCAGCTGTGTTTCTGGGGAGAAAAGCAACAACGGGACGGTTGAACAGACCATTTCCTTCTGAGTTTGGCAGAGCAAGTTAAAGCTGCAGAAACCAGATAGGAAATTATATCATAAACTCATGTCTTTAAAAACTAACAAAATCTCTTAAAAAAAGAAAATTTATCTCTGGCTGAGGCGTCACATAATTGTGGCCCATAGACTTTGTTTTTGTTTCCGTTTTCCTCAAGTCTGTTATCATTTCTTTGCAAATAGGTGGCTCTTACAGGATCACTGAGATTCATTTTATTCTTATCACCTGCTTGCTTGGAGAAGGCCCATTTGAAAGGTGAATCAGGAAAACAGAAAACCAGGGTATTTTAAACAGAGGGCATTTGATACAGGGAGATTGATACATAGGCTGGAAGAGCAAAAGGGGGAAAGTGAGATAACCTAAAGATTCGTAAGTATAGGAAACAATATTGGCCCCAGAATTAGGGGAGCAAATAGGAGAGGGTAGAGTTACTGGAGAAGGCAATGGCACCCCACTCCAGTACTCTTGCCTGGAAAATCCCACGGACGGAGGAACCTGGAAGGCTGTAGTCCATGGGGTCGCTAAGAGTCGGACACGACTGAGTGACTTCACTTTCATGCATTGGAGAAGGCAATGGCACCCCACTCCAGTACTCTTGCCTGGCAAATCCCATGGGTGGAGGAGCCTGGTAGGCTGCAGTCCATGGGGTCACTAAGAGTCGGATGCAACTGAGTGACTTCCCTTTCACTTTTCACTTTCATGCATTGCAGAAGGAAATGGCAACCCACTCCAGTGTTCTTGCCTGGAGAATCCCAGGGACAGGGGAGCCTGGTGGGCTGCCGTCTATGGGGTCGCACAGAGTTGGACACGACTGAAGAGACTTAGCAGCAGCAGCAGCAGGAGTACAGAGAAGGAGCCGCTATGGCTGTGGCTGATGACAGGACACCCTAGATGGCACCACGAGGCTGGTGCTGGGTGTGCTGAAAGAGGCCTGAGCTGTGGCTCTCTGTCATTGTTGAGGGATGATGACAGAAACCGGATGCAGCAAGAGAGACCCTGGCTTCCTCATTCCATCTTCTAGTCTCCCAACAGTGTCTCTCACTGGCAGAACCTCACCACGAGACAGCAGGCAAGGGAACTGGAAAATGTGGTTTGCATCCTTCCAGTTGCTGAATTACAGCAAAGCGCACAGAAGGGAATGGGGCTCGGGGCCGAGAAATCAGGAGTAAAGGTTTGGCACAGAAGGCATTGAAGTTCCCCTGGCTCCTTCAGAAATAGCACAGGGGCCATCAACTGGGCAAAGGCTTTTAGGCACTTCTGTGACTTTTGGTCTGGTGGACTCCTGATTTTGAGGTGGTCGCCTTTTAGCTCTATAAGCTCTCCCTGTTGGCCAATATAACTCGAGTGGGACATGATAGAATTGTAGAGGATAGGGAGAAGTGCCAAGTAAGCTGAGAATGTGAAGGCATCATCTTTCTTGTATGCCTCTCTAGGGACAGAGTCCAAACTGGCCTTAGCTTCTGGGCAGCCTCCCCCTTATGGTACAATTCATGCACATCTCAGAACTTTCATACACACACGACTGGTTGTGCTCTTCAAGGAGATTACCCATGACCTCATTCTAACAGGGCTTCCACTGATCAAAACATTTTTTGAATTCCACTGAGGAATTGTTCCACTGAGCACGTGTCACAACACCTGCGACATGTCCACTTACTTCTTCATAGAGGGGTTAAATCTTTCCCTTTATGAGGCTGGATTTAATGTTTTTAAATAGTCAAGACCCTTGATTTTAAGACCAGCCCTAAGGTTAATCCTCAAGGTGGATAAGAACACTTGTTTCAAGATCATACCACTGAATTCTCTGTATAGATTATAATCCCAAGAAGGAATTCCTAAAATATTTGTAGTAGCCACAGCCACATGAGTAGGCTAAGTATAGTCTTTGGAGCTAAATTCGTTAAAGGACAACATGAAGTATGCAATAATCTGAGCCAGAAAATGTTAGTCTTGACTACCTCAAATTCTTTGGGAATTAAGACGAGGAATTAATTCTTTGGGAAATCAGTTTTGTTCCTTGAAATCATTATTCCTGGATGTAGGGATTACTGGGTGCTAAGACATAATCTTGGAGTAGGAAACGGCAACCTACTCCAGTAATCTTGCTTGGAAAATTCTTTAGACAGAGGAGCCTGGTGGGCTATAGTCCATGGGTCACAAAGAGTCAGCCATAACTGAGTGACTGACACAAGATGTAATTTATGACGAGGTCACTATGAAGGAACTAAACATTCCTTGCTGAAGGAGAAGTTCAAGTATAGTTATTCTAAAGTTTCAGAGACAAATGGGATGCTTGTCCTCCTTATAACATTTAGCAGGTCAAGATTTGCTGACCAGTGGGTGAGCTGTTAGGGAAAGGCTACATTCTGGCTTTGGGAACCCAAGAGCTAGGAAAAATATGTTAAGTTTTCAACAGAATGGTAGAGTGGCTGAGCCAGTCAATTTTTTCAGTGTATTAAGATGGATGGTGGAAATTTCGGTCACATGTCCAAACCCAAATCCTGCTAATGAGAGAACTTGCTCTGTGAGGTCACTGGAGTCATTCTGGGACCTTCCATTTTTAATGCTCTCTCGGGGAGAAATGGTTTGGTCTGTGGAATGTGGAGAAGAAGTTTCCATAAGCCAAGGAATCCTGGGTTCCTCTGGAGCCAAGAAGCAAGAACCAGATCACCAGTTAAGTCAGATTATCCCCCAAACAGGCAGTGCATAAATTAGCTCTGCATTTTCAACGAACTTTTCAGAATCAGTCATACAGTCTCCTAGCAGAAGAGATCTCTTGTCTAAAAATAGAGATCCAAGACATACAAAAATATTTAGACCATATTATGCACATCAAATATTGAATCTTTCTTCAGCCAATTCTCTTTGCTTCTGACTTTTCGCTCAAAGTTCAGCCAAGAAAAATTAAAAAAGAAAGAAGTTGGGGTTGGGAGAGAATCAAAGCCAACTGTGGGGACTGAGCAAAGGTTTAAATTAGGCACTTTGTCTCAGTTATTTTCCTTCCTGTGTATCCTCATGTTTCCACCCCGCCCCCGCCCCCCTGCCCCACACCTCCCAGTCCTGGATCCTTGAGGGGCTGGTTTAGACCAAAGTCTCTGCTTAGGCCTTTCATGGGTGCTTCCTGATCTGAACTACCCCTTCCTGTCACTCACCCTTTCATCCAGACTCCAGCTAAGTTGACTGACTAAACACAAAGAGGTGTGAGTAACAGGGTTAGTGATATATGGAAGCTGTTCACACACCTGGATAGACAGCTGATGCAGTTTTCTTTTTTAACTTTTTATTTTATATTGGCTTGCAGCTGATTAACAATGTTGTGATCATTCCAGGTGTGCACCAGAGGGAGTCAGCCATAGGTAGCCATGCATCCATTCTCCCCTCCCCTCCGGCTGCCACATGACATTGAGCAGAGTACCATGTGCCGTGGTGCTATAGGTCCTTGCTGGTTATCCATTTTAAGTATAGCAGTGTGTACATATCCATGCCAAACTCCCTAACTATTCAGGTTCTTTTACGTTCTGCGAGGCCAAGGACAAGAAACACACACAATGCAAACTTTTCTTTTCTTTTCTAAGATTAGCCCATGATCTTACTTTACCACTGTCTCTCATCACCCTTTAACCAGAAGGTAGGAAAAGGAGATTCTCTACTGGAGACATGGTGTCCCAGCCAGTCTCTCCCAGCGGCATTCAGCATGAGTCTCTTTCCCAGTCTGTTGGACTTAGGAGCACAACTAACATTATCCCTTATATACCAGTGCCAGACACTCCTTCAGGTGGTGCTAGTAGTAAAGAACCTGTCTGTCAGGGCAGGAGATGTAAGAGATGCAGGTTCAATCCCTGAGTGGGGAAGATCCCCTGGAGAAAGGAATGGCAACCCACTCCAGTATTCTTGCCTGGAAAATTCCATAGACAGAGGAGTGTGGCGGGCTACAGTCCATGGGGTCACAGAGTCAGGCACAACTGAAGTGACTTAGCAGCAGCAGCAGCCACTCCTTTAATTCCCTAACAACCCTCAGAGGTGCACACTCTGATTCTCTCTCCACATTTCAAAAGTAGAAACTGAGGTAGAGAGCATTCAGGCCACTTACCCCAATCCCACAGCTGTGGCCTAGGGCCACACCTGCTTCCTAACCTAGTCTACACCCTCCTGCCTCTCTCAGATGCAGGCTTGAATTTTCCCACTAGGGGAGGAGCATCCCCACCACCCCCCCAACACACACACCCTCCAAAACACACACACCCTCTGCAGGTCTCTCTCTGGAGATGGAGTAGTGAGAGGTGGCATGTCACCTGTCCCAAGAGGAGTTGCAACCTCCCACTTTGATGGGCTGCATGAAGCTCTGGTTCTTATCAGGGCCACCAGATTTGCCCAGCTGGCCTACTTGTCCATTTCATTCTAACTCATCAATCACACTTTAAATTCAAACTGACCCTTACATCATCGAAACAAAAAGGTTTACATTTCTAAGCTAGAGGCTGTCTCTGTACAGACCCACAGGGTGATCAGATCTGTACATTTATAACCGTATGCTGGAAAATTGTGCAACAACACAAACTGATGAAGCTGACACTGCCCCCTAGAGTTGTGCAAGGCAGTCTTTTCAACTGTAATCAACAGCCCTGCCTAAAAGACTTCTAGTAATTCTGCCAAGAGTCTGGGGACTAACGGGAGTCTTAGTATATGAGGCATAAAAAACAGGCCCCGAGAGATTTTCCTGGGCTTTCTCTGAGTACTCTGATAACTAGTCCCGTGGGTATCTGCATTTTAAAACAGAAGCTTGTTAACCTAAATAAATCTCTAATTAGTGGAATTTAAAGCAGTGACAAGTGTGATGGGAAGGATTTCATGCAGGGTGAACATATTTGTGGTCAGTGGTGTCTTACAAAAGTCCCTTCGAAGAATAACGAGTGTGTTTCTCCAGACATTGGCAATTAAAGCACCTTGAGTAGGCAATGGCACCCCATTCCAGCACTCTTGCCTGGAAAATCCCATGGACGGAAGAGCCTGGTGGGCTGCAGTCCATGGGGTCGCTAAGAGTTGGACACAACTGAGCGACTTCACTTTCACTTTTCACTTTCATGCATTGGAGAAGGAAATGGCAACCCACTCCAATGTTCTTGCCTGGAGAATCCTAGGGACAGGGGAGCCTGGTGGGCTGCCGTGTGTGGGGTCGCACAGAGTCGGACATGACTGAAGCCACTTAGCAGCAGCAGCAAAGATTAAATATCTCATTCGAACTACCTAATAGCTCTGAGAAGTATGAGTTCAGTTCAATCAGTCATGTCCAACTCTTTGCACACAATGAACCACAGCACACCAGGCCTCCCTGTCCATCACCAACTCCCAGAGTTTACCCAAACCCATGTCCTTGAGTCAGTGATGGCATCTAACCATCTCATCCTCTGTCGTCCCCTTCTCCTCCTGCCTTCAATCTTTCCCAGCATCAGAGTCTTTTCCAATGAGTCAGCTCTTCGCATCAAGTGGCCAAAGTATTGCAGTTTCAGCTTCAACATCAGTCCTTCCAATGAACATCCAGGACTGATCCCCTTTAGGATGGACTGGTTGAGTCTCCTTGCAGTCCAAGGGACTCTCAAGAGTCTTCACCAACACCACAGTTCAAAAGCAACAATTCTTCGGTGCTCAGTTTTCTTTATAGTCCAACTCTCACATCCATCATGACTACTGGAAAAGCCATAGCCTTGACTAGATGGACCTTTGTTGACAAAGTACTGTCTCTGCTTTTTAATATGCTGTATGAGAAGTATAAAAGTTGCCCTCATTTTAAGGATGAGAAGAGGACAACAGAGGAGGCTGATTTTAATGTCTTTTGTGTGCCTAATAGTATGAAGCACTTTATAATCTTTTTTTTCCCCTGAACTTTAAACTTTTTATTTTGTATTAGGGTATGAAGTAAAGTGTTAGTCAGTCAGTCATGCCCAACTCTTTACAACTCCATGGACTGTAGCTTACCAGGCTCCTCTGTCCATGGAATTCTCCAGGCAAGAAAACTGGAGTGGGTAGCCATGCCTTTCTCCAGGGGATCTTCCTGACCCAGAGATGGAAGCTGGGTCTCCCACACTGAAGACTGATTCTTTACCATCTGAGCTACCAGGGAAGCCTGTGTTTGGGTGTAGTCAATTAGCAAGGTTGTGGTAATTTTAGGTGAACAGTGAAGGGACTCAACCATATATATACATACAATCATTTTTTAATGTAGCCTTCATGAGAACCCTGAGACTTAGTTATTATCCTTCTGTTTTATTTTTAAAATTAAATTATTTTTAAAATTTTAATTGGAGTATAATTGCTTTATAATGTTGTAGTGGTTTCTGCTGTACAACTCCGTGAATCAGCCATAAGTATACATGTATTCCCTCCCTCTTGAGTATCCCTCCCGCCCATCCCCACCCCACCCTTCTAGGTCACCACAGAGCACTGAGTTCCCTGTACTGCACAGCAGGTTCTCATTAATTCTCCATTTTATATAGTATTCTTGCCTGGAAAATCCCATGGACGGAGGAGCCTGGTGGGCTGCAGTCTATGGGGTCGGTAAGAGTCGGACACAACTGAACAACTTCAGTTTCACTTTTCACTTTCATGCACTGCAGACGGCAATGGCAACCCACTCCAGTGTTCTTGCCTGGAGAATCCCAGGGATGGGGGAGCCTGGTGGGCTGCCGTCGATGGGGTCATACAGAGTCGGACACAACTGAAGCGACTTAGCAGCAGCAGTGTATGTATGTCAACCCCAATTCCT
Source organism: Redunca redunca (assembly GCA_006410935.1). NCBI lineage: Eukaryota > Metazoa > Chordata > Mammalia > Artiodactyla > Bovidae > Redunca > Redunca redunca. The sequence continues at coordinate 67,909 of SJYQ01001040.1, forward strand.
CCCACCTCCTCCCTTCCCCCCTTGGTGTCCATGTGTTTGTTCTCTATGTTCCTGTCTTTATTTCTGCTATACTATTTTTCTAGATTCCACATATATGTGTTAATATATATGATATTTGTTTTTCTTTCTGACTTACTTCAGTCTATATAACAGCCTCTAGGTTCATCCACATCACTACAAATCGCTCAATTTCATTCCTTTCTGTGGTTGAGTACTATTCCATTGTTTATCACTACCATACCTTCTATCTTCCTGTTTTAGATGCAAGGACCAAGGCTTAGAAATTCTGAATGCTTTGCCCAAGATCACTCAGCTGGGAAGGATCAGAGGAACCTAGGTCTGACTGGTTCTAAGCCCAAGCTCTTTTTTAGTACATGTACCATGTAGGCAAATCCAGGGACCCTGTTCTAAATTTGGCCCCAGATGAAGGAGGCAGAGACCTACATTCCTTGAGCCTGTTCTACGCTGGGAACTTCACGCGCATGCTCCTCTGTCCCCTTCACAACAGCCCTTTAGAGTAGGTATTGCCTCCTCTGTATTGTAAGAACATGTCTAATTGACGGTCAGGATTTAAACCCAAGCCTTTCGGCTCCAAAGCTTGTATTTTTTCCATGACACAAGTCTTGCAGGCAAAATTCCTAGTACCTTCGAAAGCTGGCTCCACGGGGAGTTGTTACATGACCCGCAGGCACCTTCAGGGGGATGGAAGACACCATCCTACCTGGTTTTCTCTTTTCCTACATCTCCCTCTCGATGCTAACAATTCCATTCTACTTTCCCTCCCTCACAGGTGAGCATCTCTACTGTGGGCTATGGAGACATGTACCCAGAGACCCACCTGGGCAGGCTTTTTGCCTTCCTCTGCATTGCTTTTGGAATCATCCTCAATGGAATGCCCATATCCATCCTCTACAACAAATTCTCTGATTACTACAGCAAGCTCAAGGCTTACGAGTACACGGCCATACGGAGGGAGAGGGGGAAGGTGGAGTTCTTGCAAAGAGCCAGAAAGAAGATAGCAGAGTGCTTGGCTGGAAGCAACTCACAGGCCACCCCAAGGCTAAATAATTAATGTTTCTTAGTATGTGCGGCTGGTTGAAGCCATGAACTTCAAGGCTTCATTCCACTTTCCTTTTTTTTTTTTTTTTTTTATTATAGGATTGACAGTGAAAGGGTATGTGAAGCAGACACACACAAAAGGCATTCAGTTCACAAAGTTCTACCTCTAGAAATGTTCATTTTGGCCCAAACTCAGACTGCCTCCTGCTATCCTTTAGTGATGTCGTATAAGAGTCTGACCTGCTCATTGACACTGATATTGAAAACTCCTCGAGAGGAGCAACAGTTCCCTGTATTTCTCTTGTAGCTGCTTGTAGCTTTTCAGTAAATACTTTTGGACTTGAGTTGACTTGAATTTCCTGGTTGAAATAAAAAAACATTCCTAATTGTCTAGAGAGAGGGAGTGTTACAGCAGGAACTCCCTGAGCTTTGGAGTTAGACCAACCTCAGTCAGAAATCCAGGTCTCCCAGCTGTTCGATTTGGGACAAGTTACTTTTAACTGTCAGAGCCTGTTTCAACTTTATACTTTAAAAGGAAAGCTTTCCTTACAATATCAGCATGGGGATTGTAGATGATCCTTATAAATGTTCAATAAACGGTAGATGTTAAAATTGTTAGAGCAGGTATTGTGTGGTCAGTTCTTGACTGGTGATTCTCATTCAAGGGAGATTTTGACAACTCCTCCTCACCCCTTGTCCCAGTACATTTGGCAAAGTCTAGAGATGGTTTTGACTGTCTACACTGTGATAGAAGATTAGAAGGGCTACTGGCACTTGTAGGTGGAGACTTGAGTTACTGCTCAACATACTCTGGACAACCCTATCACAAAGAATTATCTGTCCCGAAACGTCAGTAGTGCTGAAGTTGAGAACCCTGGGCGAGCTGTAATGTGGGTGCCCCAGACTTGACTTGTGAAACATGCCTAAGGGTGTTAACCACCCCCCTTGACAGAAGCCCCCATGTGTCCTCACCTCTCAGAGGCTCCTTTCCTTCTCCTTTCCTTGAATAGACAAAAGCAAACAGAAAAATCGCCTGCCTTTGGACAACTGTTCTGAGCTAAGCACTGAATAAAGTGAATTAAGTGAGCATGGCCCTCTGTTCTGGGTGCAATCTGTGGCTCAGAAAGCCAGTTCCTACAGGTTCTTTCTCTCCCTGTCCCCTTGTCCTTTTAATTCTTTCCTCCCTGCACAGGACTGTTGGCAAGTAAAGTCCTGGGCATTAGAGGCACTTTTGAATGGAATAAAAAGCAATTTCCTCTGTTAACAAGGGGCTTGCCACGCTGACCATCAGTTTTGTCTCAGGGCATGATCAGACCTCCACTTGTGTTGTAAAAATAAGAGTAAAAGGGATTTCTCTGATGGTCCAGTGGTTAAGACTCCATGCTTCAAATACAGGGGACATGAGTTCAGTCCTGCTCAGGGAATTAAGATCCCACATACTACACGGTGTGACCAGAACATTAAAAAAAATTTTTTTAAGTTAAAAAAAAATAAGAGTAAACATTTTGTGCATTCTTACACTCACAGGCACTATGGACTACACTTTAGAATATATAACTCTACTTACTCCTTCATCCATCCCGACATAAAGTGTTATACTCCCTTTTATACTCCGGAAGAAATAGGCTCAGAGAGGTTAAGTAATGAGGCCAAGTCCACACAAGCAGTAGATAGTGGGCCTGAGCTTTGGCCCAGGTGTGTCTGATCCCTAAAGCTCTTGCTGAGAGTCTAAACTGTTGGTTCTCAGACTGCATCAGCAGCAAGTGGAGGATTTGTCACACACAGTGTGCCAGGCATCCCCCAGACTGATTCAAGAGGTCCAAGTGGGGCCCAAGGATGTGCTTTTCTACCAAGTACCAGGTGATGCTGATTGCTGCCAGGCCACAGACCACACAGGAGAACCATAGTCTAAGTCACTCCACTCTGCCCCTCCCATGAGATGCTCTTAGTATGAAAGTAGGGTGTGTCTGGTGAAAACTAGATCTAGCTTTCTTCAGTCCTAAGCATCCTTAACAGGCTTCCCAGGTGACTCAGTGGTAAAGAATCAGTCTGCCAATGCAGGAGACACAGGTTCCATCCTTGGGTCAGGAAGATCCCCTGGAGAAGGAAATGGCAACCCATTCCAGTATTCTTGCCTGGGAAATCCCATGGACAGAGGAGCCTGGTGGGCTACAGTCCATGCGGACATGACTTAGCAACTACAACAACAACAACAATACATCGTTAACATCATTATAATGACCTGGTACCTAAAGGATGGACAGAAGTCATACTATTGGAAGGCAGCTAAATAAAACAGGATGTCCAGGTAAATCTGGATTTCAGATAAACCACAAATAATTTTAGTAGAGGTGCATTCCAAATATTGCATGGTTTATAGGCTTACTAAAAAATTATCTGTTGTTTATCTAAAATTCAAATTTAACTGGGTATCCTATAGCTTCATCTGCTAAATCCAGCAGCCCTATAATACTGCTTTAGAGAGACAAAGGTTTCTCGTGTGAATGGAAATTACCCCCCAGGTCGTAAAACCCTACCCAAACATCAGGCCCCTCAGCCAAGGGGGACTTCTCTCCTCTCTTGCCAAATAAAAGAGGGAGGAATTTCAGATCGGGCTCCTTGCCAGAAACAATCATGAAAACAGGGGTACAGCGTGCAGGAGGTCTGGTGCACGGCTTATAGAACCAGCTGATGTGCTCACCGCCGCAGCCAGCCGTTCCTTGGGAGGGGTGTGCTGATGAAATGCATGTTCTGGGGCTGTTGAGGGCATGAGAGATAGGAAGAGCCAGTGTTCATCACCCCTCCTTCTGCTCAAGACGCAGAGGAAATGACCCTGACCCTTCTGAGCAGAACAGGCTCCGTGAGAGACAGGGGCAGGAGCGGCAGAGGGAAAGGTGGGGAGGTCTTGGCAAGGAAGATGAACTTTTCCAGGGCCCTGGGAGGGAATGTGGTCAATGGCAGAGGCCCCCTCCTCCAGTCTCACTGGCCCTATCTGCTTAGACAGCTGTGCTCTGCCTCCCGAGACAGCGGGACTGATCAAAGGGTGAAAAAACAAAAAGAAGTAGAATTTCATGAGCCCAACCATGCACCAGGAACAGAATCAGTGTTATTTCACTTAATACTTGAACAGTTCTAAGAAAGCAGTTTTCCAGGTGGTCCCTTAAAAAGGCTCAGCCACACTGACCTCGACAATGAAACTGGATTCAAAATCTGACTCCGCCAACCACTATGAAGTTTAACAATATAAAATTGCTATTTTCTTAAAAAAAAAAAAAAGATAAATATTGGCAGTTTCATATGGTGTAACTGAATAGCTGTGTGGTCACTTAATTTCTCTGAGCCTCAGTTTTTGCAGCATTAAAATAGAGACAGTAGTGGTGTCTTCCTTAGGGTTGTGGAAGTGATTAAAGGACATAATGTGTTTAAAAACCTTAGCACCCTGTTTAGCACATATTAAGAGCTAAATACATGTGGCTGCAATTATCATTATCTCTGCTACTTTGCTGGATATACAGAAAAATATGTAATAGAAAAATTGTACCAGCCCAAAGAAGGTTGTTTATCATCAGGAGAGAATTCTGTGGATGAAGTCAGAATCCTGTCACCAGCCATCTTGCCATCCAGGGCTGTGCACAAGAATCCAGACCAGTCTGTCCAATAAAATCATCAATGATGATGGATTCATTACACACTAATACTGCATAATGGCCACAAGCCATGTGTGGCTACTGAGCCCTTGAAATGTGGCTACTGTGACTCAGGACCTAAATTTTTCATTTTATTTAGTTTAGTATAATTGACTAGTAAAATAATACTTATTTCAGGTGTACAACACAGTAGTTCAATATTTTCATAGATTCTACTTCATACAAAGTTATTATAAAATACTGATTATATTCCCTGTGCTATGCATTACAACCCTGTAACTTGTTTCTTTTATACCTAGTAATTTGTACCCCTTAATCCCCTCCACTTGTTTTGCCCTTCCCCCACCCCTGCCCCCCTGGTAACACTAGCTTGTTCTCTGAGTCTGGTTTTTTGTTTTTTTTTTTTTTAATTCTACAAGTAAGTGAAAACATATAGTATTTTTCTTTCTCTGACTTTTTTCACTAAGCATAATACCCTCCAGGTCCATCCATTATCACAAATGACAACATTTTATTCTTTTTATGGCTGAGTAACATTCCACTGGGTATATATCCCACAATGAGGTATCACCTCATACCTGTCAGCATGGCTATTGTCAAAAAGACAAGAAATCACAAGTGCTGGCAAGAATTAGGAGAAAAGGGAACCCTTGCACACTGTATGGAGTTTCCTCAAAAAATTAAAAATAGAACTACCATGCTGCTGCTGCTGCTAAGTCGCTTCAGTCATGTCTGACTCTGTGCAACCCCAAAGACGGCAGCCCACCAGGCTCCCCTGTCCCTGGGATTCTCCAGGCAAGAACACTGGAGTGTCCAGCAATTCCACACATAGGTATTTAACCAAAGAAAACAAAAACACCAATTCAAAAAGACATAAATACCGCAGTGTTCATAGGATCATTATTTACAATGACCAAGATATGAAAGCAACCTAAGTGTCCATCATCAGATGAGTGGGTAATTAATTTCATAAACAGCCACATACGGCTACAGGCTGCCATAGTTGGCAATGCGGTTAAAAACATTTCTTCTTTCACCCTCATGGAGGCATCTGCTCTGAGGTCAAGAGGACTGTGCGGCTTTTGGTGGGAGAGTGGTACCAAGAGAAGAAAATAGGACAACCCCCCTGTTCTGGCCCAGAAGCTTAGACGGGTTTCCAGGACAACACAGACAGAACCGGAAGCAGAGGTTGTCAGTTCAACGGGTGGGCTGGAATGGCCTCTTTTGTTAAAGAGAAAAGAAGGTAAAATTTTCTAAAGCAGGCACACCAACATCAAAAGAGCGCTCCTGCTGGCTCAGTGGTAAGGGATCCACCTGCCAGGGCAGGAGACATGGGTTCCATCCCCCATCCAGGAAGATCCCACATCCTGCCGAGTGACTAAGCCCCCGAGTGCCAGAGGCCTAAATCAGTGCGCCACAGCTACTGAGCCTGTGCTCTAGAGCCCGCGTGCCATGAGCCGGTGCTCCACAGCAGGAAAAGCCACCACAATGAGAATCCTGTGCGCAGCAACTAGACAAAAGCCCGCGCAACAGCCAAGATTCAGCACAGCCAAAAATAAATACATACATAAATTTTTAAAAGAGCTCTAAAAGGACCATCATCATCATTTAGTGACTCCCAACCTTCACCCTGAGGGCCTACAAGTGATGGAGTTCTCCTGCTCTTGCTAACCCCTGAGCATCTCACCACCCCTTGCTGGCTTCCTTAATCCTGACCACATGTCTGTAAACAGAACTGTTAAATGATACAAGGAGGATATTAGAACAAGTTGGTTCTAATACCCCATCAGCCTATGCATACAACCCAAAATCTCTGCCAATACATGCTTCAAAGTTAAAAAAATAAAAATCTAAGCACAATCACAAATAGCCAGCTAGCATTTCCCAAACAAGGCTCAGGCTATACCCAGCCAAGTAATGTCCTGGGCTTTGCTTCTGTCTTTTCTCTTTAAGTCTTTTCTCTAGGTCCTGCTGGTGGAAAGTGAAAATGAAAGTCGCTCAGTCATGTGTGACTCTTTGGGACCCCATAGACTGTAGCCCGCCAGGCTCCTCTGCCCATGGGGTTCTCCAGGCAAGAATACTGGAGGGGCTGTTCCCTTCTCCAGGGGATCTTCCCAACCCAGGGATTGAACCCAGGTCTCCTGTATTGCAGATGGATTCTTTACCATCTGAGCCCCTAGGGAAACCTCATTGGTGGAAGACTCCTAATCATCACTTCTGGTTTGGCACTGCTCAGTTCAAACCTATTTTTGCTCAAAAAATACTTACAATTTATATATAGTATGCTTCACTGGATCTTTTAAAAGAATCTTTATTAAAATCTCTTTGATTAAATCTTTGAGTGTGTCATCTATTTTCCGTTTGGATCCTAATCCACCTTGCCTATCTTAAGAAAAATACATTGCGCATATTCCCTAAATCACTACTGAAAAGATGAGATGTTTATCTGAGGATTTGAATTTCCCCAACATATCACCCCAGCCCTTGGATTTAAAGACTAGGAGGCGTGTCCAGTTCACAGAAGTCTGGTAGGACAGTGATGATTGGCTCCCTTAGCTGCCAATAAGTGATTCATTCTTCCCGTCAAAGGCCTCCAGCTCGACTCTCCTTAGGGGCAATTTTCAATGACTCAGTTGTTGAATTGCCTTCCTCAGTCCTATCCCACACATATAAATGGATTCTCATGACTTCATGATGGAACAGTGTGCATACAATAAGTTGCAATATTTGCAGCTAAGGAACACACATTTTGGTGGCCTCTGAAGATATCAAGAAACCATCCTGAACAATCTACTACCTTCCCTCATGCAAGTTTCATTAACCTTGCTTCGTAAGTGATATAACTGAAACACAGAGACGTTAAGAAATATGCCCAGAGATGGCAAACACCTGTTTTTCATGCTGCCACCCACCCTGTGCCCACAGCAGACATTGTTAATCAATCTCACTTTACTCTTTCCCATTGGAAAGCCTTCTTACTGCAGCTCTCCAGCAGCCAACACAAATCTGTCAGAGTTGACACTCAAGACATGTTTGCCATCCTCACACAGGCTCAGACTTTAAAAATTAGGAAGTGGGACTAGAAACCAGTCTCTGAGTCTCCTAGTACACTGTTCTTTTTTAAGGATTTCTCTGTAAATCCAGAAAACCTGAGCAGACCGTGTTCATGCTATCCTTAATACCTATGATGCCTTTGTTAGGAGACATGCCTGAGCCTCCATTTCCACCTTACCATAATGAGAGTATGACTAGCTGACACATGAATGCTAAGTCCTTGGCACACTCCTATCATATACTAGGTTCTTAGCTCATGGTAGCTCTTATCCATTCTTTACAAACAATGCCATTAATGTCCACCATCTAGAGCATGCCTTTCTGTGGTGGTCATCAGGGTCCATGTCACTGAGCTGTTAAATGCTTTCATTCTCCTGGAATATATGCACGGTAGATTGTACTTCTCCACCACATTCAAGTTATGTGTGGCCAAGTGGCTTGCTTTGGCCAAACACATGTGAGCAAGAGAGACATGTATAGCTCCTGGACAGAAGCATTTAATTGCTGCATCTGTATTCCAGTCTTCCTTTCTTTCTGACTTGGTAATTATGGAAACAGATTTCAAGATGTAGTATCCATCAGCCCACAGGTCTGAGTGACAATGATCCGCAGAACTTGGGTTGACCCCCACCCCCTGACATGTAGTGAGAAATACGCTTCTGTTGGGTAAAGCTACTGAGATTTTGTAGTTGTTTCTTTCTGCAGCCATAATCTAATCCACCTAGATGAATACTCTTTTCTCTATCAAGGTTCCAGGGAAGCTGAACTTCTCCATTTCACCACAGAGAAATGACTTCAAATAACCATGTGTCTTAAAGGGTCACATCCCCAAAGTGACTCTGCTACACAGTACTGCATATAATGCTACCTAGAATGTATTAAATGGCCATTATGTGCCAAACAGTGTTCTGGGCACTTCATGGGGACTAATGGGCACACTTAGCACAGTTCTGGCACAGAGTAAACGTGCTAATTCACGTTCATCTGCATCACTGCCCTCATTACCGTTATCACACATCATCTCCAGTCCTGATCTCTCGATAGAAGAGGAAAGTAAGGCACAAAGCAGTTAAGTAACATGAGCATGGCTTCAGAGGCAGAAAATAACACAGCAAAGATTTGCACTCGAGTTCACTGGAGACTGGTCCTTATTCTTCCCTTGCTGCTGCATACACATCCAGATGAAGCCCACCAAATTCTGTGTGGTGCACATTCCTGGGCCCTGCCACTTCCCCCTGGCGGGGTGGGTGTCCCACCATCAGAACTATACCTCATGGTTCCACCACTTGCAACAGTTGGAGCCTAATTCATTGAGAAGGCAGAGAAACCAGCATCCTTTAGGCCAACTTATCCAAGGAAATGAAACCCTGGCATTCAGGAACAGGGTTATGCTTTTCTACCAGCTGCAAGATTCACCATCAGGAGGGTTTTCAAATTTCTTCAACATCCCTAGGCTGTCATTTCTTTCTTTCCAGAAGTAGCAGAGGTCCCAGAACCAGTGGTAAGTTTGCCCAGCCCTGTCCATCTCCCAAGGACATCAGAGGCCAAACAGGGAGGGAGAAAGAATCTCAGCACGGACAGACCCACCAACCACCCTCCACTCACCACATCTTCCTCCAGGCCATTTATTTCATTAAAGAGCAGGGTGCTCAAGGGAATCTCCAGAAAGGGGGCAATTTCATTCTTCCTACATTGTAAAAATTAAAATTCTTTCCAAAAAAATAATGTGCTCTGTTCTTTGAGAAAGCTAAGGAGAGGAGAAAAGGGGTCAAGGAGTGAGAGGTAAGAAAATGTGAGGGAGAGAGGGAAAGAGGAAAGAAAAATAGAACAATAAATCAAATAGGGAAGACAGGGAGATTAAGAAGGGAAGAAAAAGAAGACAGAGAACAGAATAAAGCAGCAGTGAGACTGGCTCTGTGCCTTCGTGAGATCAGCAAACTCTCTGAATGTTCACCTTTGCTCAAAACTGTAGTTGGTACTATTTTGCCAGTCACCCACATCTGGGTGTGTCCTGGTGTCCCTTCCCTATGCTCCTCCCCATATCCTGAGAAAAGCTACTAACTCAGTGGCTTTCACAGTCTAATCCCTAACCAGAGTTCATTTTGAAAGAACTTGGAGTAGGAGGAGGAACTTTGTAGTCTGACTGGACTGAGTTCAGAATGCAGCCCTAGCACATTTTTTCCCTTCAACAAATATTTATGGATAACCATCTGTGTGCCAAGCACTGTTCTAGGCACTGGGTTACAGTGAACAAAATTCCTTGCCCTCATAAAACGTCCACCCTAGAGGAATAAATAAAAATGAAAACCTATATTATCTTAGTGTCAAGTACAATGGAGACAAACCATAAGAGAATAAGGAGTAGTCATATCAGGGGGAGGGTCCCCAGGGGGGGTCCCACTGTGAAGGATGCTACTGAAGCAAAGCTTCAAAAGGAGGTGAGGAGTTACTCAAGCCACAGGTATCTGGGGAAGAGCAGAGCAAATGCCCTGGGGCAAGAACACACCTAGCGAAGGCATGAGGAAGAAGCAAAAGGCAGGCGGTTCCATGCAGTGTAGCCCTGGCGCGGTGAAGGATTTTAGAAGTTCAGACATGAACTGGAAAAATAGAAAGTGATGAATGAAATATGGCACAATTGAAACTGACTTTAGGGAAAGGCTGCAGTTCCCTTAATGACACCTTCTAGGATAAGACCAGGGGAGTGAGTGTCTGAAGAAAGACAGCAGATACAACCATTAAAGAAGGTTAGGTGAAGGACCTAAGAGGCAGGGCCCTGGAATTCTCATTGCTAAAAAGCTTTTTTTTTTTTTGGCCACACCACTCAGCATGTGGGACCTTAGTTCCCTGACCAGGGATTGAACCTGGGTCCCTTGCAGTAGAAGCTCAGAATCTTGACCAATGGACTGCTAGGGAAGTCCTGGAAGTCTCGTCTATGGAAATGTTAGGGTCACCAGGAATTAGAGAGGAGTGGTGTTGGAGAGGGAACCAGGGCCCCTTCTACTAGGAATTAGAGGGAGGGCCTGGGGATATGTAGATGGTGGTGATCAGAAGGGGAAGCGGTCTAATGACGTGCAATTTACATTTAGGTCGGAGCAGTTAAGGAGAAGGCAGGCAGAGTGATCTGGAGGCAGCAATAAGGAGCAAGGAGAGCAGGCCCAGTAGGGAAGGGCTGTGGGATAGAAACCACTTGACTGAAGTGCAGGTGAACAGGATCTTTCAGGAGAGTCAAGTCACAGTGAGGTTCATTGTCATCTCACTGGCATTTAGTGTGCAGAGGGGCCAAGGATGCTAAAAGCCTGCAAAGCACAGAACAGTCCCATGAGAGGACAATCCATCTCGTCCAATAGTGCCCCCATGGCAAAACATGTAATCTGATTATGGAGGCAAGAGCATTCAACATTCAAAGGAAAGGCTAAGCGCACAGAGGGAATTGCTGACACCAATTCCAGGGACCTGCAGGGAAATACTGTAGAATTTGGAATGGGGAGGAGATGAGATCAGAAAAGGGGGTATCGGAGCGAAAGTCAGGGGGCTGACTAGCGCCCCAGCAGTCCCAGGCTTCCTGTGCTGCTCCTGTTTAGTCGCCGTAGTCGTGTCTGACTCTCTTGTGACCCCATGGACTGTAGCCCACCAGGCTCTTCTGTCCGTGGGGTTTTTCAGGGAAGAACACTGGAGTGTTCCTCCTCCAGGGAGTCTGTGGTGACTGTCATAACCATGGCTGAAGGGGCAGGGAGATGGTCCTGCTGGTCTCAGGGCAGGTGTGGTGATGCAGCCCTGAGCAGAAGGGAGGGACATGCGGTCCTGGATCCACCCTGCATCCTTCTGATGCAACTGTGGAGTCTCACTAAGGGCTGTTCTAACCTGGAGCACCTAGAGCTTGGAACTGCCTCTTGGTCCTGAAGACTGGAGGAAGGGAGGCCCTACAAGGGCATTCCAAATGTCTCGCTTTCTGCCAAGGCTAAGCTCTGTGTCCTTGGGCAAGTTACTTAACCTTGCTGAGCCTGTTTTCTCATCCATAAAGTGGCCCCCAAAACCTATCTCACGAGGTTGTTGCAAGGCTTAAAATCAAAGCCAGAAAGTGTCTAGCCCAGTGTGTGATAGGCGCTCATTGCTGTCAGGCCCACAGCCGGTGGCTCAGGCTGCACATGCCTGAGTCCAAATCCTGACTCTGTTGCTCACTCATTGTCTAACCTGGGTTAGTTGCTGAACTTCTCCAAGCCTCAGTTTCCTGCACATGAGATTGGGAGAGTAATTCTGGAAGTATAAGGTATCTGGAAGAAATACATGAAAGATGATGTAGTGAGCTGTGAAGTTTTGCCTTCTCTTCGCTGGAAAAGACTCCCGAGCATAACAAGGTCATTTTCTCCTTCTAACAGTCTCTCGAGTGAATCAGCAGACCTCTATGTTCAGAGCCCCTGGACTCAGGGAGAAGCTGGAACTCCTTTTGGAAGTTTTCAGGGCTGCTACTAAGGGCTTCCCAGGTGGTGCTGGTGTAAAGGAGCCGCCTGCCAATGCAGGGGACGTAAGAAACATGGGTTCAATCCCTGGATTGGGCCAATCCCCTGGAGGAGGGCACAGCAACCCCCTCCAGGATTCTTGCCTGGAGAATCCCATGGACAGAGGAGCCTGGGCGGGGGCTAGAGTCCATGGGGTCGCACAGAGCTGGACAGGACTGGAGCAACTTAACACGCACGCACTCAGGCCTTTGTTTGGTAGGCCAGAGCATGTCAAGGAGGAGGGCAAGATGAGCAGTCTAAATCCAGGGAATGAGAGGTGAACATCCTGAGACAGGAGGAGAGGAGGCCGAGGGTCTGTGAAGGAATGGCAGAGGCTTAGCCTCGTCCTAAGGCCGACTCGGGGAGGGGAGGACGGCCGCCCAGAGAGTGCATTTGGAGGTCTCACTCCTGTCTCGGCCCACCACACTGACAGCTGCTTCTGCAGCCTGAAGTCACATTTTCTGTAAAGGAGTACATTACATTTTCTTCCCTGTCTTGTATTTGGCTCAGAGTGTAGCAGTCCACCCACATGAGACACAGTCAGACAGTTCCAGAGTCCAAGTCATCCTGCACACGGGTGTCCCTAGGGGTCACTTCACCCTCTCAGCATAGGGTGACGGGGTGATGGCAGATGCTGGCAGTGCAGCTGCCTTGCCAGATGGTTCCAGGGGGAAGGGAGGGGAGGGGAGGCTGGGAGAAAGGCCCCCAGCGTCTGGTGCATCCTGCTTCCCTACACCCTCCCCCCAGCCTCAAAATGTCACACCCTTGCTTTCTACTCATTCCTTGGTGACTTGGGGCCAATCATTTGAGAAAAACTCACTGAAGGTTAGGTCAGTTCCCTGGGAAATGAGAATCATTCCTATGGCCTAGGATTATTGTGACTCATGTGAATAACATAAACCCTTGAAATGGATGTGGCAACTAGTAAGAACAGAATGAATGTCAGAGGTAGTGGTGGTGGTGGTCAGAGAACCAGAAGTACTAGTAACACTACTAAGACAACAGGCAAAGTGCTGGCTGGCTCAGATTTAACCAGTCCCGAGAGTCCTGAGGCTGCTGTTCCGCTCCCAGCTTTGCCATAGACTTCACTGGGGGAGTTGGGTTGCTTTCCTTCTCTGCCTTGGTTTTTGCACTTGTCACATGGGGACAGTCCCATCCACTTTAGAACAAGATCTCGCAGCTGGAAGGGTCCTTAGAGAACATCTGGTCCAGCCCTTTCTTCTCTGCATCCCATTTCACAGAGGCCAAAAGAAAATCAGCCTACCTAATTCATGCAAAAATACTCTTTCCAAATCCACAGAAGCTCAGTTTGTTTTGTTTACTAGTATGGGTTGGGAGGATTGGGGGCAGCAAGGGGCAAGTGATGTAGAAATGTGACATTCTCTTCCTTTGACAGGCTTTTAATTTACTGGGAAAATGAGGTTAAATCCATGAGGATAAAAAATTTTTTTAAATGAGACATGTATGAGAAGTTCTCTGAAAATACTAAATACTTGCACAGACAAATTGTGCAGACAGGCCTGCAAGACAGCTCCCACTGACCCCACCCCTTGCCTAGTCTCTCCCACACCATCCCAGCACTGATCGATGAGATCCACAGGACAGGCAGAAGCGATGCTATGTCACACCTGAGATTAGGTAACAGAAGACTGCACCCTCTGCCTTGGGCTCTCTCTCAAGTCACTAGCTCTAGAAGAAGCCAGCTGCCATGTTCTGAGGACCATCAGGAAGCTCAGTGGGGAGGCCTGCATGGTGAGGGAACCCAAGCCACTAGCCAGACAGCAAGTGAGGCCTATGAACAACCCCATCCCAGGAATGAACTTGGAAGTAGACCCACCAGCCCCAGATGATTGCAGGACTGGAGTGACAGCTTGATGGCCACCTCATAAGAGACTCTAAGCCAGAAGCACTCAGTTGAATCTTGCTTGCATTCCTGTCCCACAGAAACTAGGAGATAGTACACACATGTTGTTGCAAGCTGCCAAATTTGGGGTAATGTGTTATGCAGCAATAGTTTCCTAATACATAAAAGCAGACCACCACCGTTATTCACAGAGCTCCCACTGCATGCCAGACCTGGCTCCACAAAGAATAGACAGCAAGGACTCGAGACAGAAGCACCAGCTAGGAATTATGACAGCCCTGGGCTGAGGCATACCTTGGATGGGTCTCTTGGGAGCAGAGGCTGGTACGTGATGATGGGGAGGACGTAGAACACTCCAGAGAGCCTATCAAATTCATGTCAGGGTTTCTTCCCAAAAGGGAGATCACAGGGCTCATGTGTGTGCCTGCATGAATGTAGGTGAGAAAGGAACATACACACAAATGTCAGGATGGGGCAGGGCTCGTAGATGTGGCCGTCTTCCACAGGGGTCTTAGAAGGAGGCAAATTCTGAAAGGTTCCACAGAACAGGAGGAACCTTCCGTTGCTCCCACGGGAAAGCCTGGCTGCCTCTGTGAACTAGGTTTCAGTCCTACCTATATCACATATCGGGTGACATCAGTCTAGTGGCTTCCCATCCAAAAGTGGAAATAAACTCTCCAAAGGATGCAGTGAAGTTCAGATGAGAAAACATACTTTGGAAACTATAAAACACTGAGTAACGTAAGGAAAATAAAGTGAGGTGTTGTATATAAAGTCCCTAGAACACGGCCTGGCTCACAACATAAGGTTCACAAACGGCAGTGGATATTTTTCCCCTGTTGATAAGCTCCCCTCTGGTAAAAGAAGAAACAAGCAAGACAAGTGATGGCAGCAGGTGTTTTCTGGCATGTAGCCTGGGCCCCAGTGCCACAGGAAGCCCCGTCAATGCCCTGTCACACCTCCACCCAGCCCGCCCCTTCCCCACCGTCAGGACTCACCCAGTGTGCTTTAGGTGACACTGCAGAGACCAAGCAGGACCGATCGCAAAGCAGGGGCAACAGGTTGGGAGGCTTTGACAACTTCCTCTCAGGGGATCTGAGGAGACGGAGACTGCCAGAAGGCATGGGATGGAGTGATAAGGGACAGGAAGACTGAAAGGGCAGGAAAAGAAACCCAGAGTTCCCTTTAATCCCTCTGCTAGGGCCTGGATCCTGATGATTTCAATCTCCACCTCTAGGATTACGGGGGCAAGGCAACACACATCTGCACACTGGCGTGTTTCTGAAGAACTGCAGTTGAGGTCTGCCCCAGGTGGAGGTCACTAGGGTGGGCACTAATCCAATATGACTGAGTCCATGTAAAAACAGGAAATGTGAACACAGAGCCGATGCACATAAGGAGAATGCCATGCGACGGCAAGATCAGGGTAATGCTTCTGCAAGCCGAGGAATGCCAATGATTGACAACAAACCACCAGAATCTCCAGTGGTTGAGAATCCACCTTCCGATGCAGGGCACACAGGTTTGATCCCCTGATGTCATGGAACACCTAAGCTTCAGCACCGCATCTACAGAGCTCTTGCACTCTGGAACCACAGCTAGGGAGAAGCACACAGGCTGCCACAAATATCCTGTTGCACTGCAGCTGAGACCCAGTGCAGCCAAAGATGAGTAAATATATTTTTAATATGAAATAATTTTTTTAAGAAAGAGGAGGAGGCATGGAACAAAACCTTCCATCATAGCTATCAGAGGAAGCCAACCCTGCTGAGACCTTGATCCTGGACTTCTAGCCTCCAGAACTGGGAGATACATTTCCGTTGTTTAAGTCATTCAGTTTGTGGGCACTCTGCTGGAGTAGCCCTACCGAACTAATACAAGAGCATTTGGCGTCATCAGCACAAAACCACAGGGCCAGACAGACCTGATGTGAACCTCTGCACTTACCAACAGCATGTCCTGGGCCTCTTAGGTGCCATAGTGGGCCTTGGGTTTTTAACTGTAAAATGGGAAATTCCATACACTGTATGTATAGTGACTGAGAAGCAAGTAACAAATGCAAAGCACGCAGTTACAATGCCTGGCTCCTGGTAGCCACTCAACAAAGGCTTTCACTAAAAGAAATGATTCCTCAGCTCAAATTCCTTCACCTCTCTAAACCCTGCACCCTCATGAGCAACACAGAAGAACCAGCTATCTGTCAGTCTATGAAGATACCGAATGCTGTGAAGGCAAAAGGCTCCAAGACCCAAGTATAGTGGATTTCTTTGGCTACATAACAGACTGCCACAAACGCAGGAGCTTGAAAAATTACCATCTCAATTCTACGGATCAGAAGCTCAGAACTTGGCTGGAGTCTCTGCTTAGGGTCTCACAAAACCAAAATGAAGATGCTGCCCAGGGTGGGCTCTTACTTGGAGGTTCTGTGCATTAATTGCTTCTGAGCTCATTGTAATTGTTGGCCAAATTCAGTTCTTTGCCTTTGTGGAACTAAGGTTCCTGGCTTTGTCCTGGCTGTTGGTTAGGGATCATTTTCAAGGTCTGTGATCTGTTTCTAGTGACAGCACCTGGGTTATGAAATCTGTAGGTTTTCTACACCAAGCAATTCCCTTGTTTTCTGCGGACACCAACTGGATGTCCAACAGTCTAATTCAATTCCTACCTTACCTGTGGAGGACTCCAAAGACTAAGGGCTCAGCCCCACAAGATGCCTCCACTTCAGACTCCAGTAACAAGCCCAGGCAAACCTGTACTTCTAGCCACCCAGCCAGCTATAAAGTTGGGGGGTTCCCATAGCCCCCTCCTCAGGTTTGATAATCTGCTAGAACAGCTCAGAGAACTCAGGGAAACACTACTTGTGTTTACTGGTTTATTATATAGGTTATAAAAATGATGAAAAGAAAGCAGCCTGAAGAGGTATGTAGGGTGAAACTGAGAAGAGCCCTGGGCACGTAGGCTTCTGGAGGGTGAGTCAGCCTCCCAGTAGTGGGATAAGCTCACCAGCCTAGAGGATTCTGGATGTGTATGGAGGTTTCATTACAGAGGAAGCTAGATTCCCTGGTGGCCCAGACGGTAATGGGTCTGCCTCTAATGCAGGAGACCTGGGTTCAATCCCTGGATCAGGATGATTCCCTAGAGAAGGAAATGGCAACCCACTCCAGTATTCTTGCCTGCAAAATCCCATGGATGGAGGAGCCTGGCAGGCTACAGTCCATGGGGTCACCAAGAGTCAGACACAAATCAGCGACTTCACTTTCTCCCTTTTTCATTACAGAGGCATGCTTGATTAAATCACCAAGCATTAGTGGGTAACTTGATAGGCAGTCCCTCTCTCCTCCTTGGAGGTTAGGAGAATGGAATTAGGTCCCTCTAATCCCAGAGGAACCTCCCAGCATCCTGATGCTACCAGAGGCCCGTCAAGAATCACCTCCTTAGCATAACCTTCAGTGTGGCTGAAAGGGGCTCGATTAACATACTCTTCTCACCCCTATCACTCAGGAAATTATAAAGGTTTTGGAAGCTCTCTGCCAGGAATCAGGGATGACAACAAAATATGTACTTATTATATCATAACATTAAAAGATCCCTCCACAAGCCCCCCTCCATCTTGGCAACGGAGAATTGCCCTCCTGTCAAAACCGCCTCTATTTCAGTTTCCCTGACATCTTCTCCTGCCCCTAGCTGGAGATAAAATGCACTGCTTTTAAAGAGCTTTTGGGAATGAGATTAAGCCCATTTGGGTAATCTCCCTTGTGTCATGTGACATAACCATCACAGAAGTAACACCAGCAAACAAAGATCATAGACATCATCTTAAAAATTCTGCCCGTCATACGGCTATTCTTGGCTGTACCACTGAGTGGATGAGTGACTGGACAAGTCCTTGTCCCTTTTGGACTACAAATTCCGTTTAACTTCTATACCCTCCTATACCCTGCCCCCACAATCAAATTACACTTTCTTAACTTTATAGGATGTGTCCTGATAAAGGGTACCAAAGAAACCTTTGCTCTCTGAGAAGGTTTACAAACTAAATGCAACATTGTTCATCCTTTATTGCAGATCACAATGGTCTGCTATCTTTAAAAATATTGAAGCTGGGCCCCCATCCTCAGAAACTCTGACTCTCAGGAAATCTAGGCAGACAGACAAGGATGACATGGCCTTCCCTATGGTGGGAGTGTAAATGAGGAGGGATGGGAGTCTTCCATTTGCATTTTGAGTCTTTCAAGGATTCGATAGATAGGGCTGAGGGCAGTGGCAGCTAGACCCAAGTGTGCATCATAGCACAAGACATCCCTACAAGTCACATGATTTCAATTTTGTATGTTTGCTTCTAGTGGTGTCCCTAGGTGTGAGCCGAGGATGTAAGTTAGTGAACACATTTCTGCATGGACTGAAATACTGTGCTCCAGACACAGAACATTCTGGGAGAAGCCTGTCTAGCTCCAAAGCCTGAGTTTACACTGTCTTGGAGAAAAATGAATGGAATGCATTTTTTTTTCTTTTTGTCTAAGTACCTCAAGTAGGTATATATATGTGTAAATATATATACACATATACTTAGAGAGAGATTATATAAAGTTTCTATTTGATAACAGTTGGATAGTGGACAGTTCTATTCTCTACCAGGTTCTTGTTATATAGAATTTTACCTTGTAGATTCTAAATGCATACAGTTTACATGCTAAAACAAATTGTGAAAAATTGTGTAATGGGAAAAAGACTACTGAGTGTTCCTTCAAAAGAATGTGAGGTATTTAGAGCACCTTCCAGGGTTATCTGATTCTGAAGAGCTCTGACCTTCCACTGCCCTTGACTATTGCGCAGTGCTATAGAGAAAGATGTTAACTTCTGGAAGTCTAATAAAATACAGTGATCCTCGTTAATAAAAATGCCAAAAAAAAAAAATAAATAAATAAATAAATAAAAATGCCAAATTCTGTTGGATGAAGATACAGCAAAGTACTACCCTTTGCATGTTGAACAGTTTTGTACCTTACAATCAAGTTTTATGATATTTCATTGTATGAAGGAAAAAAGTAAGGCCCCTTTCCCTTCTCTGGAGGAAAAAAAAAAACAACTATTTTCCTTTGAAGAAAGCAAACGGGGGTTATAGAACCAAGTAACCAGGGGAGTCATAGTCAGTGAGGAAGGGTGCAGGTAGGTCTTAGAAACTGTGAGCACGAGGGTCCTCTATGGTATCCTTTGCAGATACACAAGGCTCAGATAAAGTTCAGCGCTGTCAACACCACACAGCAGAATGCAGCAGTAAGGGCACCATCCATCTCTCATAATAAAACTGCACTGAATTCTGAAACTAATACAACATTGTAAATCCAATAAAAATTTAAAAAGAAAGCAAAAAAACCAGGTTACTCTTTATCACACTGAAGAGGGGGAGGCAAGTTAGGGATATGAGAGTAAGAGATACAAACTCCCATGTAAAAAAAGATAACAATACAGATATTTTGTATAGCACAGGGAATTACAGCCATTGTCTTGTAATAACTTTTACTGGCGCACAATCTGTAAAAATGCTGACTCACTACACTGCAGCCTGACACTAGTATAAAATTCTAAATAAACAACCATACTTCAATTAAAAAAACTACAGTGAATCCAAAGTTTTGATCTAATGTAAGCTGGAACACTATCCACCGTGATAGAAATCTTTATTTGGGGGCGAGTCTTCTTTAAAAATACCTATACCACAAACTTTTAAGTTACAAATTGATGTTTCTCCACAAATATGAAAGTCCTTTGACACAGAATGAACCCAAAGTACAATTGGGCAGTATCATTTATAGCATATGATTCATTTAAAACTAAAGAAAAGTACTTGCCATTTTTCAAATTATAAATTAATTGATCTTTAACATTATTAAAAAGGTCTTGAACTCTTTGGGCAATTCTTTAATTCAAGGTCTTTTAACTTTTATAAAGTACTTTGTGGCTTCTCATAATTTCCTAACAAAGTTTCTATAACTGAAATATTTTTTTAACCATTTCTCCACCTAAAAATATTTGTGGATATGTTTCTGTGCACATGCAAGAGTTCAAAGTTACAAGTTCAAATCCTGTTAAAAATTATTTAAAAACATTTTGAACATTTAATTTTGATTTCAGATAACTAATATTGTGAGGGTTTTTTTTTCCTTTGACTTGTAAGAGGAAATTTCACTATTATTGGCTTAATATGTCTCTTTTTACACAACAAACATCCTTTTCATTTTGTTCTGCTGTAGCAAATTGCAACTGCCATTCTTTGTGAAATTTGCAACATATCTCCTTCCAATCTTTTTAAAAAAACTCTTCTAGTATATGCTATTGAAATTCAGACTTTGAAACCTAATTTCCAATATGATGGTATTTGGAGATGGGGGCTTTGGGAGGTAATAAGGCCACAAGGGTGGAGACCTCCACAAGAGTGGAGGCCCCATGAATGAAATTAGCACCCTTCTAAAAGGGACCCCAGAGATTTCCTTTGCCCCTTCTGTCATATGTGAACACTGGCAGAACACAAGCTGTTATGAACCAGAAAGCTGGTCATCTATGGACACCAAATCTGCTGGCACCTTGATCATGGACTTACCAGCTTCCAGAACTGTGACAAATAATTTGACTGTTTAAGCCATCTCATGTGGTATTTTTTGTTATAGCAGCCTAAACCAATTAAGACTTCATAGTACTAGTTTCTCTGTCTCCATTCAGTATTTCCCCCCCTGTGAGAAAGTATCTTTTTATTGTTAGAATTTAAGTCAGTCGCACATTATTGCAAACATCTGGAATAGAGAAGAAAACATTTCAATTCTATTTCAAAAATGTCTCCAAGACCAAGCAACAGGATTCCATAGTCAAATGAACAGCATAAAAGTACAATCGAGAAAGGCATAAAAACACTTAGATTATTTAAGGTGGTCAGAGTATAACAACATACTTCACTTTATGTGATGAATGTACTAATTCTCCAGATTATCTTCACTTCAGGATCACAGATTAATTTTTCTTTTGACAACTATTTTGGTATTTTTGACATTTATACAATCCAAACAATGGCTTTGCACAAATGCAACATCCAACTCAAATGATAAAATGACCATCAGATCAGTTCAGTTGCTCAGTCGTGTCTGACTCTCTGTGACCCCATGAATTGCAGCACGCCAGGCCTCCCTGTCCATCACCATCTCCTGGAGTTCACTCAGACTCGAGTCCATCGAGTCAGTGATGCCATCCAGCCAATCTCATCCTCGGTCATCCCCTTCTCCTCCTGCCCCCAATCCCTCCCAGCATCAGAGTCTTTTCCAATGAATCAACTCTTTGCATGAGGTGGCCAAAGTACTGGAGTTTCAGCTTCAGCATCATTCCTTCCAAAGAACACCCAGGGCTGATCTCCTTCAGAATGGACTGGTTGGATCTCCTTGCAGTCCAAGGGACTCTCAAGAGTCTCCTCCAACACCACAGTTCAAA
>SJYQ01001040.1:89957-116645 GCA_006410935.1 Redunca redunca
GTGTATTCTTGCCACCTCTTAATATCTTCTGCTTCTGTTAGGTCCATACCATTTCTGTCCTTTATCAAGCCCATCTTTGCATGAAATGTTCCCTTGGTATCTCTAATTTTCTTGAAGAGATCTCTAGTCCTTCCCATTCTGTTGTTTTCCTCTACTTCTTTGCATTGATCGCTGAAGAAGGCTTTCTTATCTCTTCTTGCTATTCTCTGGAACTCTGCATTCAAATGCTTTTATCTTTCCTTTTCTCCTTTGCTTTTGGCCTCTCTTCTTTTCACAGCTATTTGTAAGGCCTCCCCAGACCATAGCACATAATAAAAGTGCTCCAGAGACAGAAGACAAAAGTTAAAAGTAGTGTTGGTGCCATAGCCTTGCAATTCTTGTATTTCTTTATCGTTATGGTTGTTTCATTGCTAAGTTGTGTCCGACTCTTTTGTGACCACGTGGACCGTAGCCCACCAGGCTTCTCTGTCCATGGGATTTCCTAGGTAAGAATACTGGAGTGGGTTGCCATTTCCTTCTCCAGGGTTCCTTTCAATTTTGCAACAGTTGTACATCTTTATTTTAAATTTAAAATTTTGTTTATATGTATTATTCTAATTAGAAAAAAGATTTTACATGGGAATTACTATAGCTCATGTTGTCTGCATAAAATGTTAAAAAAAATCATACAATATCAATACACAGGAAAAAATTGGTTGGACTGAAGCAGTCCATTGTCACTGACTAGATCAGTGATATGTGCATGTGTAATATCAGAAAAAGTGCCCCCACACACCACAAACATCATATATTAAGTGATGCAACAATTAAGAGTTAAATTTAGTCCTGCTGAAACAATACATTTGTGTCTAATGGCAAAATGCTTTACACTGTTTTGGTTTTTAAACTAAATTAAAAAAAAATCAGGTTCTCAATCAGCCTTACTAAATTTCAAGTGTTCAAAAGCCACATCTGGCTAGTCAATATTATATTGATTAGTGCAGTTTAAAAAAGGAAGAGAACTCTGGGGACCTACCAGGAGATGCAGAATTTTGAATACAGAATAAAACACAAAAGACGACTTTAGTTTTGTTGCTATGTTATATGGTATCCTCCCTTTGTTGTTCCCTCAAAAAAATATACTTAAGGCTTCTGAATCAGATTAGAGATGGTTTTGAGTTACTTTATTTGTCTGCTTGGACTGCTGTAACAAAATACCTCATCTAAAGTCTTCTTATAAGGACACTGATCCTATCAGACCAGGGCCCCAACCTTACCGCCTCACTTAACTTTAATATTTCTTTTCTCCAAGTACACAATGGAGCTTAGGGCTTAAACATATGAAACTGGAGGGGACATTTACTCAATTAGAGTTATACAGACTAACAGTAGGCATAAAATTTTATGTTATTCATTTATCATTTAAAATTTTAGCCATTTTAAGAATTTTTCTGACTAGAGGGCCACAGAAAGGTGGATCCAATGAGAATCCAAAAGCTGGTCCAGGGTTTTAAAAAATATATATCTTTTTGCACAATTTGGGCTAGCTAATATGTAACTAAAAATGTAACTTTCCTTTAATCACTGTATTGGCTAGCTGGTTTGAGGTAACTCGTGCACTTCTGATTTAAATCCAGTCTTAATTGGGAAAATGTGGAAATATGGATTATTCTCCTCCTCTCTCTCATCCTAAAGTGGCACCTAGGCACACAGGAGGTTATGTAACTTCATGATGTGGATGGGGGCAGGGTGGGCAACTGGCCACAGTTGTTTCTCTGAAGGCATCTTCCACTGAAGCCACTCATCTATCTGCTCTTTGCTCCTCGTCTCTTAACCTAAGGAATCCGCTGTTCAGGTACCCTTGTCCTCGGACATCCTGCCTGTGGTGGATGTAGGCTGTTCTGTGCCTTTCCCGTGCCCACACAAAGGCCCCCAAGCAGCCCACAGTCATCCTGGCTGCTACCTGTCCCTTACAGCACGACAGATCAGATCTGGAGTGACACTGAAGGCTCTCCTTGCCTCAGCATGCCGCTGTTTCCATTTTGCTGTGACCAGTGTCCCATACCAGGGGCTCCTTAAAACTCTTGCAGTCTGTCTCAAATACATCCTTAGAAATGAAGATAGAAATTTTGCCTACAGAGGTCAATTACCTGAGGTTTTGCACTCCCTTCAACCCAATCAGGTAAGAAGACTGTGGGTGTCCTTCTCAAGAACCTGTAGCAGTGGCTCACCCCCACTCTCCTCTGACAGTCTTCCAAAGTTGCGTATCATTTTGCATTCTAACCAGCAATGAATGTGAATTCCTATTTCTATACATGCATGCCAGAGTCAGGTGTTGTATAGTACCTTGAATTGTGGCCATCCCAATAGGTACGCAGTAGTACGCTGCATGCTAAGTAGCTTCACTCGTGTCCAACTCTTTGCAGCCCCATGGATGGAAGCCCACCAGGCTCCTCTGTTCATGGAATTCTCCAGGCAAGAACCCTAGAGTGGGTTGCCATCTCCTTCTCCAGAGGACCTTCCTGACCCAGGGACTGAACCTGCATCTCCTGTGGCTTCTGCATTGCAGGCAGATTCTTTACTGCTGAGCCACTAGGGATTCCCTTTCATGTATTCCTAGAAATGGGTAGTATTTTCTTGTTGTTTTAATTTGCAATTCCCCAGTGACATATGATGTGGAACATTTTGTCATATTTACCATCTGTATATCTTTTTTTGTGAAATGTCTTTAGATCTTTTGTTCACTTTTTGATTGGGCTGTTTGTTTTTTATTATTGAGTTTTAAGTGTCAGTCCTTTGTATATTTTAGATACAATTCCTTCATCAGATATGAGGGAGCTAACAACCAGTTTTACAGATGTTGGTAGAAGACACAAGATTTTGGTGTCAAGACAAAGGACTTTACTACTCAGCACAGCAAGTGGCATGAGCTTCTTGCTCACATCGGCTTCTCTTGCCCTCAGTTCCCTGTGGGATAACAGAGTGGTCTGGGGGGAGAGGTACTGCACACACAGTAGGTTTGTGTCACAACTGAAGAACTCCAGCCTCAGGAAGCCCAAATCTTTTCTAATGGGCTGCAAGGAAACTTGCCTAACTTTCACCTGAGAGGGAGAATCTGCTTTTATTACACTACACTCTAAAAAAAACAAACCTTTCCCTTTGACTTGGAGACACTCTATCTTCCAAGGCTGTTTGCTAGTCAAATGTTACTGAAAAGATTGTTTGGCACAAAAGCTGTTAGTGTCTTTGCTCGCAAGACTGTGCAGAAATTGATCAAGAACTGTCTCCCGCTAGTCATGACTCAACACCTTGGCATGTGTGCTCTAAATAAATTCTCATGTATAATTACCATAACATTATCACAAATGAGAAATTTGACAATGATTTCTTAAGTCACAATTCCAACAACTCATTAATATCCAGTTCATATTCAAATTTTTCCAAGTATGTCAATAACCTATTTTATGACTCAACTAACAAGTCCAAACCATAATCCTATCAAGGTTAACCAATATACTTGGTTGTTTTGTCTCTTTAGTATATTTTTATCCAGCACAACCCCTTTGCCTTTACTTTTTTGCTATAGGGAAAAAGGTCTCACATTCTGAATTTGTCTGATAGCTTTCTTGTGATATCATTTAACCTGCTCCTCTTTCCCATGTATTTCTGATAAATTAGAAATTGAGTCTAGAGACTAGGTAAGATTCAGACTAAACCACTTTGGCAAAAATACTTCTTACGTAATGTTCATTTTAAATACAGTAAGAAAGTATCACAGGAGGCGGCATTTAATGTCAGGTTTTCTTGCTACTAGCTTTGATTACTTGGATAAAGTGACAACTGCAAGACTTCTCCTTCAAAGGTTCCTTCTTCTATTTGAAATCTATAAGCAATCTGAGATGTAATTCTCATGTGTGTGTGTATTTAGTTCACGGTCACGTCCAACTCTTTGCAACCCCACGGACTGTAACCTGCTAGGCTCCTCTGTCCACGCGGATTCTCCAGGCAAGAATACTTGAGTGGGTAGCCCTGCCCCTCTCCAGGGGATCTTCCCAATCCAAGGATCAATCCTTGTTCTCCCACATTGCAGGCAGATTCTTGGCATCAAGCAAATGGCTGATTCCCAAACAGGTTGTAGCATCCATTGAAGTTTCTTCCCTGAATTAATTATTCACTAGGGTTAGGCTTTACTACTAATCAAAGCCAACCTTTTAAAATAAAAAGAAGTGAGAATGAAAGCAGGGAAGGAAGAAGAAGGAACATTTCTCTTCCGTAAAAATGTGTCTCCAAAAATGGACAGCTGTGGCTTTCAAGAGCTCATTTTGGAACACTAAGTCAAGAATTTTACTCTGTTCTTAAAGGTCGCCAACATCCATCCTTCTCTGGGGGTGTTGGCCCTAGTCCCAGAAGGAAAAATACAGGGAATATTTCAAATATTATCTGACTATACTTAAAGAACCAACTTTTCCAACAATGAAGTAGAAAATCATCAGTGGATGCCAGAACCCAAGGGCAAAGGTTTGGGAAGAAACATAGTATTTACATAGTCTCAGCATGCATTCCTCCAAATCACTTACTAATTTAAAAAGAGGAAGTAGCTCAAAGTTAACACCACCAAAAACAGGACACCCTGAAGAAGCCTCCTGATGTTCCTGGGACACAACATCATTTATGTGCTACTCCTGCCTAGACATGGCAAACTCTGGGTTAAATTAGGCAAATCAGGGACAGGCTGGAATAACTCTTCTGTGCTCTTAAAAAATGTGACAAGTCAATGATGGCAAAGGAATGCTGAAGAACTACTGCAGATTAAAGGAGATTAGAGAGGCATAACAGCTGAATACCATATGTGATTCTGGACTAGATCAGGGACTGAAAAAAAGAAGCCATAAAGGATTTTATTGGGATAATTGAGAAGATTGGAATATAGACTGTAGATTAGAAAACAGTGTTGTATCTCTGTCAAATTTCCTGATTTTGAGAATTGTACTATAATTATCCCCTTCACAGACCACAGCCTTGTTGTGGCGAATGGGCTTGCATAACCCATTGAAGTTAAGAGTCACGCTGTGCATGGCCACCCAAGATGGATGGGTCCTACTGGAGAGTTTTGACAAAACATGGTCCACTGGAGGAGGGAATGGCAAACCCCTCCATTACTCTTGCCATGACAACCCCATGAACAGTATGAAAAGGCAAAAAGATATGACACCAAAAGATGAGCCACCTAAGTCAGAAGGTGTCTCATATGCTAGTGAGGAAGAGAGGAGGGCAATTACTAATAGTTCCAGAAAGAATGAAGTGGGTAGGGCAAAGCATAAATGACTCTCAGTTGTGGATGTGTCTGGTGGTGAAGGTAAAGTATGATGCTGCTAAGACCACTACTGCAAAGGGACCTGGAATGTTAGTTCCATGAATCAAGGTTAACTGGACATGGGTCAAGCAGGAGATAGCAAGAATGAGCATCGACATTTTAGGAATCAGTGAACTAAAATGGATAGGAATGGGCGTATTTAATTCAGGTGACCATTATATCTACTACTGTGGGCAAGAATTCCTTAGAAGAAATGGAGTAGCCCTCATAGTGAACAAAAAGTCCAAAATGCAGTACTTGGATGAAATCTCAAATATGACAGAATGATCTCAGTTCATTTCCAAGGCAAACCATTCAGTATCACAGTAATCCAAGTCTATGCCCCAACCATTAATGCCAAAGAAGCTGAAGCTGAGCAGTTCCATGAAGACCTACGAGACCTTCCAGAAGTAACATCAAAAAAGATGTCCTTTTCATCACTGGGGACTGTAATGCAAAACTAGGAAGTCAAGAAATACCTGGAGTAACAAGCAAGTTTGGCCTTGGAGTACAAAATGAAACAGGGCAAAAGCTAACAGAGTTTTGTAAAGAGAACACACTGGTCATAGTAAACACCCTCTTCCAACAACACAAGAGATGACTCTGCACATGAACATCACCAAATGGTCAATACGAAAATCAAACTGATTATATTCTTTTCAGTCAAAGGAGAGGCTCTATACAGTCAGCAAAAACAAGGCCTGAGGCTGACTATGGTTCAGATCATGAGTTCCTTATTGTAAAATTCAGGCTTAAATTGAAGAAAGCAGAGAAAATCACTAGGCCATTCAGGTATGACCTAAATACATCACTTATGATTATACCGTAGAGGATAGGAAGAGATTCAAGGGATTAGCTCTGGTAGAGTGCCTGGAGAACTTATGGATGAAGGTTTGTAACATCATACAGGAGGCAGTGATCAAAACCATCTCCAAGAAAAGGAAATGCAAGAACACAAAACGGTTGTCTGAGAAGGATTAACAAATATCTGAGGAAGGAAGAAAAAGGAAAGGCAAAGAAGGAAGAGAGAGATATACCCAACTGAATGCAGAGTTCCAGACAATAACAAGGAGAGATAAGGCCTTCTGCAATGAACAATACAAAGAAGCAGAGGAAAGCAATAGAATAGGAAAGACTAGAGATCTCTGCAAAAAAACTGGAGATATCAAGGGACATTTCATGCAAGGATGGGCATGATAAAGAACAGAAACATTAAGGACCTAACAGGAGCAAAAAGATAAGAGGTCACAAGAATACACAGAAGAAAGAGGTCTAAATGACCCGAATAACCACTATGGTATGGTCACTCACCTAGAGTCAGACATCCTGGAATGTGAAGTCAAGTGGGCCTTAGGGAGCATTACTAAGAACAAAGATAGTGGAGGTGATGGAATTCCAGCTAAGCTATGTCAAATCCTAAAAGAGGATGCTGCTAAAGTGCTGCCTTCAATATGCCAACATATTTGGAAAACTCAGCAGTGGTCACAGGACAGGAAAAGGTCAGTTTTCACTCCAATATCAAAGAAGGGCAATGCCAAAGAATGTTATAACTAATATTATGGGTTCAAATGAGTGCTCACAATTGTGCTCACTTCACATGCTAGCAAGGTTATGCTCAAAATCCTTTAAGCTAGGCTTCAGCAGTATATGATCTAAGAACTTCCATATGTACAAGTTGAGTTTAGAAAAGGCAAGGGAACCAGAGATCAAATTGCCAACATTCATTGGATCATAGAGAAACCAAGAGAATTCCAGAAAAACATCTACTTCTGTTTTGTTTACTACATCAAATCCTTTGACTGTGCGGATCACAACAAACTCTGGAAAATTCTTAAGGAGATGGGAATACCAGACCACCTAACATGTCTCCTGACACACCTCAAGAAGCAATAGTTAGAATCAGACATGGAACAATGGACTGGCTCCAAATTGGGGAAGGAGTACATCAAGGATGTATATTGCCACCCTGCTTATTTAATTTTTATGCAGAGTATATCATGTGAAATGCCAGGCTGGATGAAGCACAAGCTAGAATCAAGACTGCCAGGAAAAATACCAACAACTCAGATGATACCACCTTAATGGCAGAAAGTGAAGAGGAACTAGAGAGCCTCTTGACAAAGGTCAAAGAGGAGAGTGAAAAAGCTGGCTTAAAACTCAACATTCAAAAAAAGTAAGATCATGGCATCCAGTCCCATCACTTCATGGCAAATAGAAGGGAAAAAAACAGAAGCAGTTATAGATTTTTTTCTTGGGCTCCAAAATCACTGTGGATGGTGACTGCAGCCATGAAATTAAAAGATGCTTGCTCCCAAGGAAGGCTATGACAAACCTAGGCAGTGTATTAAAAAGCAGAGACATCGCTTTGCTGACAAAGGTCTGTATAGTTAAAGTTATGTTTTATTCCAGTTAGTCATGCACAGATGTGACAGATAGACCATAAAGAAGGCTGAGTGCTGAAGAATTGATGCTTCAAATTGTGGAGCTAGAGCAGACTCAAGTCACTTGGGCTGCAAGGAGATCAACCAAATCAATCCTAAAGGAAATCAACCCTGAATATTTACTGGAAGGACTGATGCTAAAGCTGAAGCTTCAATACTTTAGCCACCTGATGTGAACAGACAATTCATTGGAAAAGCCTCTCATACTGGGAAAGACTGAAGGCAACAGCAGAAAGTGGTGGCAGAGGAGAAAATGGCTAGATAGCATCACCAACTCAATGGACATCTTTGTAAGCAAACTCTGGGAGATAGTGAAGGATGGAGGAGCCTGGCGTGCTACGGTCCATGGGGTTGCAAAGAGTCAGACATGACTTAGCAACTAAATGACAACACTATGATTATGTGAAAAAGTGTCCTTGTCTAAGGAAAGATGTATATACCAAAGTATTTAGGGATAAAGGGACTTATCTCTAACTTACTCTCAAATGATTCCAAAATACACATAGGCAAACATATAGACAAAAATGAGAACATGGGGTAAATATAAACAATTGGTGAATCTTGGTGAAGAGTTTGATTCCTGCATCTTTTTGTAAGTTTCAAATTATAATTCCTCAACAACCAAAATGAAGTTACTCCTGTTTCTTTCATTTTCCTTATTCCCTGCTCTAAAATCCCGTGGGAGAATGAGAACTGGTCTGGAAAGAAGAAACCTGATTATAATCCTCACCTCCAATCAGAACTTGCTGGAATATCTTGGGCTAGATCCTTTCTCTGGGCCTCAGATTTTTTACCTGCATAACTGTGAAGTTTGCCTTGAAGGTTTTAGGATTCCAGTACAGGTTGCCAAGATGGGAAGATGGTTTTTCTGTTGTTCACCTACTGAGGTTGTGCTACTCACACTTCTAGATGCTGCCTTCATCTCCAAGTGTCCATCACATCTTTTCAGCTGCCTCTGAAGCTCCTAGAGCAGACTGAGTTTGTCGCTCTTGAGTTTCTCATCTCAGGTTGGATTGGGAAGGGGGATGCTGTTTGTTTCAAGTGATACTAGTACTAAAAGGACCACTTTTGAGTCTGGATTAGCCAAGGTATGTCAGAGTGCCCAGGACTTCTGTGGCTGTTCTTTGAGGGGGAAGGTGGGGGTGGGGGAGGCCAAACAGACATTCACAGTTACTTGCTGGAGAGAGCTCCTGACTTCAGGGCATCTCTCGAATGAGGTGGGGTTGGGGTAGTGGATGAAAGGGAGACAGACCACTGCTTTAGTCTCAGAGTATCTGAGTGGCTTTCATTCCTGGCCCTTTCTTCAAATTGCCAGACTGAAGGTGTCTCTGATTGAATATAAGTGAGAATTCAACTTTCCCAAAGTTCAACACCACTGACCATAGCTATATTGCTGAACTAGGGAAAAAAAAAAAACAAACATGTGGAGTCTGGAAATTTAGCATGAATAGTTAAAAATTAATTTGAGTATGAGTGGAAACTGCCACACCTAAACAAAGCAACACATCACAGAGCCTTCTAGCTCTGTGCATGAACCTTCCCATGGGCTCTCACGCTCGATTTCAAGACATTAAATGTTCACATGATAGAAAGTCTATCACCTTTGATTCAAGGTTGGAAAAAAGGCATCTCTCCATTCCTTGAGACTTTATGAGCAACCCACGGATTCTACATGAACCTTCTAAACAACCCATGTTGGTAAGTGCAGCAATTAATTTTATCAGCTGTAAATTACTGACATTAAATTACCAGTATGAAAACAAACCACTACTTTTATCTTTCCCCTGCCTCCTCCTCTCCCCAGGGGTCAGGAATGGGGAGATAATTTTGTTAAAAGTGATAGCGAAGTAGTTAATTGCAGCGCTTATCAGAGGGTGCTGTTTTATTTAGACCTGTCTAAAAGTGACACCAATTCTGCTAGTCTTAAAGTTCTGTGCTCTGTGTATAGCTGAGTGCCTCTGCTTAGAGACGTCAACTAAGATCAAAGGAAGATTAAGAGGACAGCAGATGGATTAGTCTCATTTCTCCTGCCACTGTGATGTTGTATCAGTGAAATAAGACCTCTTGATACTAGTGGCCTAGTATCTCAACTAGTATGTTGAGGTTTCACAAATCTGGTTCAATTTCACATCCTGTATTTCACAAGCCTTGGTCATGTAAATAACAGAAGCTCACTTGTGTGTAATGCTCAGTTCACAAACACTTTCACATATACCATCTTATTTCACGCTGAAGATAACCCTGAGCTATAGGCTCCGCAGGCATCTACCTATAAAATAAAATTAAAACAAAAGAGCCCAGAGGTCTTAAAGTGACTTGTCCAAGGTCACAGTGTCAGTGACGAGCCAAGGTGGGACTAGAGCCCCAAGAACAAAGACTCCCTCTCGAGTGTCACAGCCGATATTCCCCGCTAATGACGGCACAGGTCTTACTTTGACAGTTGGGGGACTTGGTTGCATAGGTCTTACTTTGCTGTCCTTTTCCCCTGGGGTCAGCTGGAGTAAAGAGGATTTGGGAAGTGAAGCGCTGGCTGTGTAGATGACGTCCAGGAACAGGATACCAGCTGTGACGGCCATGATAATGCCATGAGAATCCTGAGTCCCTGGCCGGGGATGTGGGCATCAGATCACCATGGGGGTAGGAAGCATGTACCTGCCAACTCATGGAAGCTAACTTGAAAGAGCGTCCTTTAAATTGAAAGATGAAGGCATCGGAGAAAAACAACTAGATAAAATGGCAATCATTCCCACTAGGAAACCGGAGGACAGGTTCAGCTATGTCTTCATACCGATGTACAAAAAACAAGGAATGACCATAGCAAATGTGGATTTTAATCTGAGGGAACTACAGTCTAACAAGTGTCAAGGAAACTTGGTGGGCTGAGGATCTAAAGTATGACTCCATGAAAAGTTGACTCTTTGAAAAGAAATACTTAGTAGAAGATAAGAAATGTCATATGAAATGTGAAGAGGGTGTAGATTTAGTTGGAAATCCACAGTAACCTGAAACAGACACAGTGAAAGGCATGTGGCTGAGACAAAAACAGAGAACCAAAATTCTATCAGTAGAAGAACACTTCTTATCCAAAAGGTCACAGCAAACATTATTAAGAGAGACACACATCAAGACTGGAGAACAGATGAGAAAAGAACTCTAGTTTCTTTACATAAAGCAGGCCTATACACCAATAAGAAACTGCACATGTTTTGGAGGGAACATAGATGTTGGCAAAATTACAAAAATAAAAATGACAGAGGTTAGACAAAATTCCAACTCTCAATTTCTGATTTCACCCAAGGCATACACCCAAAATAATCTGTGAAAGGGAAGACTAGACACAGATCATGTTCAAGTTTTTCAAGTGGGGAGAAAGACAGATTCCAGAAACAATTCAGTTCAGTTGCTCACTCGTGTCCCACTCTTGGCAACCCCATGAACTGCAGCATGCCAGGCCTCCCTGTCCATCACCAACTAACAGAGTCTACTCAAATGCATGTTCACTGAGTCGGTGATGCCATCCAATCATCTCATCCTCTGTTGCCCCTTCTCCTCCTGCCCTCAATCTTTCCTAACATCAGGGTCTCCTCAAATGAGTTAGCTCTTCACATCAGGTGGCCAAAGATTCGAGTTTCAGCTTCAACATCAGTCCCTTCCAATGAACACCCAGGACTGATCTCTTTTAGGATGGACTGGTTGGATCTCCTTGCAGTCCAATAGACTCTCAAGAGTCTTCTCCAACACCACAGTTCAAAAGCATCAATTCTTCAGCACTTAGCTTTCTTCATAGTCCAACTCTCACATCCATACATGACAACTGGAAAAACCATAGCTTTGACTAGATGGACCTTTGTTGACAAAGTAATGTCTCTGCTTTTTAATATGCTGTCTAGGTTGGTCATAACTTTCCTTCCAAAGAGTAGGTGTCTTTTAATTTCATGGCTGCAATCACCATCTGCAGTGATTTTTGGAGCCCCCCAAAATAAAGTCAGTCACTATTTCCCCATCTATTTGCCGTGAAGTGATGGGACTGGATGCCATGATCTTAGTTTCCTAAATGTTGAGCTTTAAGCCAACTTTTTCACTCTCCTCTTTCACTTTCATCAAGAAGCTCTTTAGTTCTTCAGTTTCTGCCATAAGGGTGGTGTCATCTACATATCTGAGGTTATTGATATTTCTCCTGGCAAGCTTGATTCTAGCTTGTGCTTCTTCCAGCCCAGGGTTTCTCATGATGTACTCTGCATAGAAGTTAAAGAAGCAGGGTGACAATATACAGCCTTGACGTACTCCTTTTCCTATTTGGAACCAGTCTGTTGTTCCATGTCCAATTCTGTTGCTTCTTGACCTGCATACAGGTTTCTCAAGAGGCAGGTCAGATGGTCTGGCATTCCCATCTCCTTCAGAATTTTCCACAGTCTATTGTGATCCACACAGTCAAAGGCTTTGGTATAGTCAATAAAGCAGAAATAGATGTTTTTCTGGAACTCTCTTGCTTTTTCCATGATCCAGCAGATGTTGGCAATTTGATTTCTGGCTCCTCTGCCTTTTCTAAAACCAGCTTGAACATCTGGAAGTTCACGGTTCATGTATGGCTGAAACCTGGCTTGGAGAATTTTGAGCATTACTTTACTAGCGTGTGAGATGAGTGCAATTGTGCGGTAGTTTGAGCATTCTTTGGCATTGCCTTTCTTTGGGATTGGAATGAAAACTGACCTTTTCCAGTCCTGTGGCCACTGCTGAGTTTTCTAAATTTGCTGGCATATTGAGTGTAGCACTTTCACAGCATCATCTTTCAGGATTTGAAATAGCTCAACTGGAATTCCATCACCTCCATGATGCCTAATGAACTATGGATGGAGGTTCGTGACATTGTACAAGAGACAAGAATCAAGACCATCCCCAAGAAAAAGAAATGCAAAAAAGCAAAATGGCTGTCTGAGGAGGACTTACAAATAGCTGTGAAAAGAAGGGAAGTGAAAAGCAAAGGAGAAAAGGAAAGATATACCCATCTGAATGCAGAGCTCCAAAGAATAGCAAGGAGAGATAAGAAAGAAAGCCTCAGCAATCAACGCAAAGAAATAGAGGAAAACAATACAATAGGAAAGAGTAGAGATCTCTTCAAGAAAATTAGATACACCAAGGGAACATTTCATGCAAACATGGGCTCAATAAAGGATAGAAATGGTACGGTCCTAACAGAAGATATTAAGAAGAGGCAGCAAGAATACACAGAAGAACTGTACAAAAAATATGTTCACGACCCAGATAATCATTGATCACTCACCTAGAGCCAGACATCCTGGAATGTGAAGTCAAGTGTGCCTTAGGAAGTATCACTATGAACAAAGCTAGTGGAGGTGACGGAATTCCAGTTGAACTATTTAAAATCCAGAAACAATTGGCAAGTAATAAATAAAAATCCTAGCCTTGAGTATTTCCAAATAGAGAAAGGAGTATGTCAAGGCTGTATATTGTCACCCTGCTTATTTAACTTATATGCAGAGTACATCATGAGAAACGCTGGGCTGGTGGAAGCACAAGCTGGAATCAAGCTTGCCAGGAGAAATATCAATAACTTCAGTATGCAGATGACACCACCCTTATGGCAGAAAGTGAAGAAGAACTAAAGAGCTTCTTGATGAAAGTGAAAGAGGAGAGTGAAAAAGTTGGCTTAAAGCTCAACATTCAGAAAATTAAGATCATGGCATCCAGTCCCATCACTTCATGGCAAATAGATGGGGAAACAATAGAAACAGTGACTGACTTTATTTTGGGGGGCTCCAAAATCACTGCAGATGGTGACTGCAGCCATGAAATTAAAAGACGCTTACTCCTTGGAACAAGTTATGACCAACCTAGACAGCATATTAAAAAGCAGAGACATTACTTTGTCAACAAAGGTCCATCTAGTCAAGGTTATGGTTTTTCCAGTAGTCATGTACAGATGTGAGAATTGGACTATAAAGAGAGCTGAGTGCTGAAGAACTGATGCTTTTGAACTGTGGTGTTGGAGAAGATTCTTGAGAGTCTATTGGACTGCAAGCAGATCCAATCAGTCTCCTAAAGGATATCGGTCCTGGGTGTTTATTGGAAGGACTGATGTTGAAGCTCCAATACTCCGGCCACCGGATGTGAAGAACTGATTAATTTGAAAAGACCCTGATGCTGGGGAAGATTGAAGGCAGGAGGAGAAGGGGACGACAGAGGATAAGATGGTTGGATGGCATCACTGACTCAATAGAGATGAGTTTGAGTAAACTCCAGGGGTTGGTGATGGACAGGGAGGCCTGGCGTGCTGCAGTCCATGGAGTCACAAAGAGTCAGACACAACTGAGTGACTGAACTGGACTGAACTTGTCATTTAGAATGGAAAATGGTGAACTTCAGGTTGCAGCATGGGTCATTTCAGCAAGCCATGACAAGGTGATTTCACTTCTTGCAATGACTGACAAAGCAAGAATGTAGAGGAATTGCCAATTGCAAAATTTCTGACATTTTCTCATGAGAGCAGACAAAGTAGAAACATGGGTTGAAATGTTAGCAAGAAGATTTAAATCTGTAGCTTGTTGGGCTTGCCCAGAATGTTGACTGATGTTTCCATGACAACTGGGACAACAGAAGAGAGTTCCCTACTTGACTTCTGAGCTTGATCTTTGGCTTGTTTTTGATAAAAATTTTTATTAATAACTCAAGTAAAGATATAGAAGCTGTAGCGTGTTGGTTTATGGGCATAGATCATTAAGTTTTTAGAAAATTTGTGAGCAGGTTGACACATTAGCTTGTAATTGGTCGTGGTGGGGTATTTAAACTATGGAAAACTAGCAAGCATTGTAAATCAGGGCCCTCCCTTTCCCTCCCAAGAAGAACTGGTTGTTAAACATTTACTACCACACCACTGAACAGAAAATGATATATAGTCAGGATTCATTTGACTAGAGCTACAATTGCTTTAAATAAACAAACAAAACTCCCCAGCAAGTTTAAGGAGTGAGAAAGTCCAGGTTGGAGCCTTGGGTGGAGTTGGACACCTGCTCAAATGACGTCACAAAGACTCAGTCTCCCCCCTCTGCTGCCCGCCCTTTGCTCAGCTTTCCTCCATGTTGGCTTCATTCAGTAGTAACTCAAGGCTTTTATCATTCTGGCACTGCAATGCCAGTGGAAAGAGAGCCCCTTTTCCTCAATAATCTAAACAAAAGATCCACTCACTTTGATGAAGGGAATAGAGCACTTTGATTGTTCGGTCCTGGGTTATTTTCCTATATCTGGGTATAGAGATTGAAAATGCTGAAGTGGCCGGCCAAATCAGGAGCTATCAGAAGAAAGAGAGCCGGATGCTGGGCATCCAAAGAATGTGTAGCCACTAAATGCAAGAAAGACTGAGGAATTATAATCCAGTTTTTAAAAAAAGTAATCTCGGGATGAAAGAATCAATGAGCATAGAGTGTCAATTCAAGAATTGTTAGTACTATTCTATAATTATTTAACTACTACTCGAAGTATTCAGTTCTCAACATTGCACTTTACAAGAGACATTGAATACTCACAAGAAAGTCCTAAAACCATGTATTAATATGTAGAAAAATGTGTTAACAATGGCTGAAGAAATCAGAGAATGTTTGCTTTGGAGGAAAGCAGAATTAGGAGCACACAGGGATCTCTGTCTTCAAGTGCTCAAAGTCCTCTTCTAACCCAGGATGTTCTCATGTGACTGGACGGCAGAGTTGCAGGACCAGGAACAGATTTGGTTCAATATAAGAAACTACTCTCTAACCATGAAGGCTGCCCAACAACTGGATGTGCTGACTCAAATCAGGGAACTCTTTGTCACCAGAAATGCTCATGCAGAACTTGGATGACCAAACATCTGGAAAGGTACAGAACAGCCTGCTTGGTATGCTGCATAATGGGACAGCATTTTACATGGAGATTAGACTCTAAAGTCAGTAAGGCAAAAGCCACATGTAGCCGACCTTGAAAATTACCTATATAGAATGGTTAATATAGATCATAGGTTTGTATGTGTGATATGTATATATAAATGTACAATGTAAAATTATAATTCCAAAAGATACATGTACCCCAGTGTTCATAACTACTATTTGCAATAGCCAGGACATGGAAGCAACCTAAGTGTCTACCGACAGAGGAATGGATAAACAAGGTGTGGTAAATATATATAATGGAATATTACTCAGCTATATAAAGGAATGAAATTGTGCCATTTGCAGAGATGTGGATGGACCTAGATACTGTCACACAGAGTGAAGTCAGAAAAACAAATATTGTATATTAATGTATGTATATGGAATTAGAAAAAATTTTAGAGATGAACTTATTCACAAAGCAGAAACAGAGACACATACTTAGACAACAAATGTATGGATATCAAGGGGGAACACCGGGGGAGGCGCGAATTGAGAGGCTGGGATTGACACATACACTACTACATATAAAACAGATTAACTAACGAGAACCTACTGTATAGTACAGGGAACTCTACACAGTGCTCTGTGGTGACCTAAATGGGATGAAAACCCTAAAAAGAGGGGATATACGTATACGTATAGCTGATTCAATTTGTTGTACAGCAGAAAATAATACAACATTGTAAAGTAACTATACTGCTGCTGCTAAAGTCGTGTCCGACTCTGTGCGACCCCACAGACGGCAACTCACTAGGCTCCGCCATCCCTGGGATTCTCCAGGCAAGAACACTGGAGTGGGTTGCCATTTCCTTCTCCAATGCAAGTAACTATACTGCAATAAAATTTTTTTTAATGTACAATATAATAAAGCACACAGTCTTTTAAGCTGTGGCATGAAAAAAAAAGCCCTGAGAAGTGTGTAGGGACCCAATAGAACCACGACTGATTCAAGGCTCTTATTCACATTCATTTTGGGCACATACTGATTAAGTGTAACAGTGGATACCCTGTTGACAGCACCTCACTCTTCCCTCCCACTCCTCTACAAGCACATTTAGTTCAATCATCCTGCTGCATAATAAAAAAAATTGACTGGCCTTTGTCCCTGGTTCCTGGGAGAAAGGCTTTAACTCCTTAGAATTCCCCAAGTAATAGAAGCATCATTTTATTTGAATTTCTTGGGTCACACCTGAGTTTATGCTGAGATGAATCAGGATGGGGCCCGGTTACCAGAAAGACCATATGATGAAAATCTGGGGACTTGGTGCCAGCCCAGCTTCCAAGAAGGGGAGGGTGACTGCAGATTAAGTCCAAACCCATAGCCACTGATTCCACCTAAGACTCTTTTCCGATCTCATTGGACAGAACTGGATCATAGGATATCCTTTAACCCAGCCACTGGCTAGTGAGTGAAAGTTGCTTGGTCGTGCCCAGCTCTTTGCGACCTCATGGACTGTAGCCTGTCAGGCTCCTCTATGGAATTCCCAACAAAACTACTGGAGTGGGTAGCCATTCCTTTCTCCAGGGATCTTCCCAATCCAGGGATTGAACCCAGGTCTCCTGCACTGCAGGTGGATTCTTTACCAAGGAAGTCCGATTCTATCATGCCCACTGAAGACTCTAGAGATCAGCTAGTGTAATTCCTTGAGTTGAAAATACATTGATGCACTGAGTGTGTTCCACCAGGAGACAGCATGGAGGCACCACATTTGAGACTCACTCCCTACTCGCCCAAAGCATCTCTTCATTGGACCAGGCCTGATTTGTATCCTTTCCCCCACAAAACTATACTCCCAGCCTGGTGCTTTCCTGAGTTTTGTGAGTCTTCCAGTGAATTACTGAAGCCCAGGGGTTGTGGAAACTTCCGAATTTGTAGCCAGGGGTCAGGAGTTCGGGTAGCACCTGAAGAAAGGGTAGTCTTATTGGGGACCATGCCCTTAAGTCTACAGATGTGTCACTAACTCTGGTGATTAGTGTCAAAAGTGCATGGCATCGGAGCAATCGGAACTTAAAGTGTGGGATGTGACTGTACAGTACCTCTAACAATAAGCACCTAATAACGCCAAAACCCCAAATTCTACTTTTTAATACAGACTAAACAAAATTAACACTTTCATCTTGGTGCACAGAAAAGCCATTAGGCAATAAGTCTGTTGCATTATGAAACTTATATTTAAAAGATGCAAGAAAACTGGACCCAGAGAGTCTCTGGCTGGTGCAATATCATGTTTCAAGGTTACCAGAGAGCAACTCAGATCTGGTGATGGAACAGCTTGTCCAAGTGAGGTCTGGCCAGTTAGGGAAGAAAAGCAGAGATCTTCTTTCTGAATCAGAAGACCACTAGCACCATGGTTAAGATGTGCACGCCTAATGGCTTAAAGGTTGGCGAGATTTTTCTTTGAGAGAAACACGAATCAAGAATATCCACTGGCCATTTCACAGACATTTAGAGGGAGGGGAAATTTGCTTGCAAGTTCTCTCAGGGTGGAAAGGACAATGCATTCTTTTCCCAGTGGCTTCAGTCACAGGCCAACAGCAGTAGTATTCATTCTATATACAACGGCTATTCAAATCCCTTACTGTGCCCCCAGAGATGCCTTTGTCCCCCAGCAATGGGGGCGCAAGGAGTGAATTCCCAGGGGGTAGAACTGAGATTAAGAGAAGTTACAGGGGACCTTCTTAGCTGAGTGTAAGAGACTGAGAAAGAACTCCCTGTTACCAGCAGCTCACAGCCATCTCACAGGGACAAGGGGATACACACACCAGATAAGGGATGAGGACCTCAGAAGACATTTCAATCTCTGCAGCTCTGACAGCTTCTGGTTCTAAGCGACTACATGTTCAAGGTAAAACCAGAATAATATCACATAAGTGGACTTGTCTGCTGTGTCCTTACTGCAGATATTTCAACAATAAATCCCAGAGTACCTCCTGTATGATGTTATTTAGGGCAGTTAAGGGAGATTTTGGAACTATTTCAATGCCATTTAAACTCATTATCTACTGCTAATTAAAATGATCTGTTTTGCTGTCACCAAGGAAAATCTTGTTAGGGAAACTGATGAGCTACAGAAAGTTCTCTATCACTGGGCTGGGAGTAGACAGTACGCTAACAGAACCGTCCATCCTGTGTCACCGACAATTCCATTCATCAGCAGAAGAAAATTAACCTGGCCTTGTACCTGGCCTCAGGCAGGTTTCCAGGGGCCAGCCAGGCATCTGGACTGGTTGAGATCAATCTTTTTCAACCTGGGATTCACATTAGAATCACAAGAATGTTCAACAATTCAATACCCAAGCCCCACTCCAGATCAATTAAATCAGAATCCCTGGAGATGGGTCCCCGGCATCAGTATTTTAAAGCTTCTTGGAATTCCAACATGCAGGTGGACTACCACTGCATTCAATGGTCTGTAAGGACCCCTCTCTCCAGCCCTGTGCCCCTCCCCATTTCCAGACTGATGGGGAAATCACTGGCTCAGTTCATCACTCTCTTGCACACACTAGTTATGAGTCTGATTCAATGAAATTCCACACGAGTATCAAATCATGGAGGTAACTGTTGTTAAATCAAGACCATGTCTTAGTTATTTTTGCATATGCTTAGCACATACTAGGTGCCCAGTACTCATCTGACAGATGCAGAGGGCAAAAATTCCATTTGCAATTTATCTAATCTCTGCTTCACTTTGAGTGGCATTTTAATCATGTTGCTGCTCTTTCACTCAGCAGAGCAAGAAGCATTAGTTACTAAAGTTAAATAAGACTCAACTTTAACAACAAAATAGCCCCCAATAGTGGCTTAAACAAGAGAAGTTTATTTCCCTCAACACATAAAACCTTGGTTTTCAAAACATGAACCTGGGACCAGCATGATCCATGTCAACTGGGAACTTTAAAAAAAAAATGTAGACTCTAGGGCTCCAAACCATTATCTACTGAGTCAGACACTGAGGACAGGGCCTAGAAATCCAGTTTTAACAAGCCATCCGCATGATGTGAGAACCCTGCCTTTTTAAGAGTGAGAGCTGGCAGTCCAAGGCTAGTATAGCAACTTCAGGCACACAGGCTCCTTTCTGCTCACACACCTTCACTCACAGGGTAAAAAAACCTTATCTGTGTGCTCCAGTATAGCTGCTTTAGCTCCAGTCATCACATCTGAGTTCAAAGGAGTAACAGAAAATACCAGAAGAGGGCATTCTTTCTCCTTTAATGTGATTTCCTGAATGAGTATGGCGTTTACTCTTACATCTCATTGGCAAAAAAACTTTTCTATGAAGTAGGCAGGAAATGTTTTTGAGTTGGACACAGTCCATCCAGCCAAAAACTTGGGTTCTGTTTCTGAGGTACCAAGATAGGAAATTAGTTGTCCATCTCGACTAATCACTTAATGATAAGTATAGCTAAAACTTATGAGTAAATTTCACATCCAGGCACTGTATTAACTACATCGTATGATCGTATTCTTTGGCGAATTGTTACAGAGTATGCATGGCTTAGTGTCAAAGCTATGCTACCCTGACAAGTGTTGGTGGAGATGAGTAATAATATTTTATATCCATTTTTCATTAGCAGGAATAATACAGCACTAGTTTTTGCCATCACTTAATAAGGTTAAGTTTGCAAAGCAACCTCCATCCCATTCCTAGTTTGTTCTTAAGGGTGCACTTTCAGTTCACTAAGAAGCTTGGGTCTAACACAAGGGAGGATCCAAGATTCATAGGGCCTAAAGCTTGTAAAATTTAGGATCTCCCCTTAAGAAAAAACTTAAATTACAAAGGCAAAATGAAGTAGCAGACTTTTTGGAATGCCCAGCAGGCATGGGGCCGGATGTTTAAACCTTGCTGGTTTCACGGGAAATCTGCTTGCAGCCTACTGCCTCCCATCTGGCCCTGCTTGCTGACTGCACAAGGGATCGAGGACACAGTTCAGGTGATGGCAGTTAGGCAACCATGGACTCTTTCATCCAGAAGGGACGCTGGAGATGACACTATCAGTGGTTTTTTGGCTTTTAACAGCAGAACCTGGTTACAAAAAGAAACCAAACTCTCAAGTGGAGCTGCTCTCATCAGAGCCCAGGTGGCTGGCTGGTCAAGAGTCCCTTCTCTCTGCCCCCACCTCCTACCACACTGCTGCTCCCAGGGCAAACTGGGACTCAAAGGGCCCCATCCCCAAACCACCAGGCACACATCTATCCAATGCCCTTTGCATTCAACCATAATTATACTGATTTCTAGGCCAGCCCTCAAAAGCATTTTGCTTCGCTCTCACCTAATTCCAAATGCAAGACTTGTTGAACTGTAAAGTCACTGCACAAGGGAAATCAGGACAGGCCTGCCTGTCCTACTGCAACCGTGGTGGAGGAGGGCTGGGAGCTCCTTCCAAGTAAACCACCCAACGTTATTCCCCTGAACTATCGGCCCTCTTTCTCCCCTCCGTCCACCCAGCACCTCTGGCCGAGTCTCTGGCACACTACAACCGCGGGACTTGGGAACCAAACAAGGCAAGGAGTATCTAATCCATCTAGGGAATCATAAACACCTACAAGGTTTTACGAGGCACCATCACATACATGATCTTGTTGGATTCTGAGTTCAATCCTCTGAAATTTTCAGGTACTATCTCTGTTTTCTGGACTATAAAGAAAGTTGAGCACCGAAGAATTGATGCTTTTGAACTGCAGTGTTGGCGAAAACTCTTGAAAGTCCCTTGGACTGCAAGGAGATCAAACTAGTCAATCTTAAAAGAAATCAGTCCTGGATATTCATTGGAAGGACTGATGCTGAAGCTGCAACTCCAATACTTTGGCTACCGGATGCGAAGACCCTGATGCTAGGAAAGATTGAGGGCAGGAGAAGGGGACAACAGAGGATGAAATGGTTGGATGGCATCACCGACTTGATGGACATGAGTTTGAGCAACTCTGGGAGTTGGTGACAGACAGGGAAGCCTGGCGTGCTACAGTCCATGGGGTCACAAAGACTTGGACATGACTGAGCGACGGAACTCTGTTTTTACAAATAAGAGAAATCTCTAGATTGTAACTTACCCACATTCCTGGTCAAGAGTCAGGGTGCAGCTTCCAAGCCAGGTCTTCTGTAAGCAAACTCCAAGTGCTTTTCACTGTGGTAAGGCACTCAAAACCCCCTCCCATTTGCAGTGAACCTTCTTGTTAAAAAAAAAAAACACAATTGCCTGGAGTCAACCCACTGTGTCTCCAGGTGCTGACTCACACCCACCTCTGGATGGATGCCTAGACCACATCCACTTCTCTGCGGTTCTAGGCTTCCTGGCCGTGGGGAGTGACCTCAAACTACCCCAGTCCTTCCCCAGGAAACAAACTCCCTCTTCAACCAGCCTAGCTCCCAGCATTCTACCTGAACAAGCTGATAGACTCTGAAGGAAGGTGTTAATCACAGCCAACAGGTGGAGGTGCTGTTCCTACCAGGGTTATTTGCATTTGAAAAGGAGCCAATTTGGGCTGAGTGCTTTCACGTTTGCTTCCTAACCTACAGGCAGAAGAAACTGCTGGGGCCTGCAAACACTACCTTGCCCCAAGCACTAGCTACTAACGAGTAAGAGCCTTTCAAAGGCATTTAGCTGTTTTAAATTGTAAAAACCTGTATTTAAAAGTGATGAATTCACGGGCCTTCTTAGGTGATTTCTTACCCAATACAAACTGAAAAGAACAAATGTAATATTGAGTTTTGGGGCAAGAGTTGCTAAAATATTTGATATAAAAAAAAACAAACCCTCAAAAATGGGAACTTACTATTTGACTTCCAAGTCACAGCTGTGTGACAACAGCAGCCTTTCCGGCCTTGTCCAAGCCTCCCATGATTCTTCCACTAGGAAGCCTGGCCAAGTGTGAGGCCTACTGTGTGTTCAGGCCTAGTTCTCCATCCTTTTCACATATAGACTCAACTTAAGCCTCATAGTGACCCAGTGAAGTGGAAAGGCCCTGATGCTGGGAAAGATTGAGGGCAGGAGAAGGGGATGAAAGAGGATGAAATGGTTGGATAGCATCGCCAACTTGATGGACACGAGTTTGAGTAAGCTCCAGGACTTGGTATGGACAGGGAGGCCTGTTGTGCTGCAGTCCATGGGGTTGCAAAGAGTCGGACACAACTGAGAGACTGAACTTAAGTGTGTATCACATCTTTTTACAAATGAGGAAATGGAAGCAGAGAGGCTATGTAACTTGCCCAGCCATCCAGTTAACAGCCGGGCTTTACATCACAATGTGACTCTAGCTAGGCCAGCACTCCTAACACTGTCCTCTGCTGCTGCTGCTGAGTTGCTTCAGTCGTGTCCAACTCTGTGTGACCCCATAGATGGCAGCCCACTAGGCTCCGCCGCCCCTGGGAATCTCCAGGCAAGAACACTGGAGTGGGTTGCCATTTCCTTCTCCTCTGCTGCTGCTACTGCTGCTAAGTCACTTCATTGGTGTCCGACTCTGTGTGACCCCATAGACGGCAGCCCACCAGGCTCCCCCGTCCCTGGAATTCTCCAGGCAAGAACACTGGAGTGGGTTGCCATTTCCTTCTCCAATGTATAAAAGTGAAAAGTGAAAGTGAGGTCGCTCAGTTGTGTCCGACTCTTAGCGATCCCATGGACTGCAGCCTACCAGACTCCTCTGTCCATGAGATTTTCTAGGCAAGAGTACTGGAGTG
Source organism: Redunca redunca (assembly GCA_006410935.1). Taxonomy (NCBI): domain Eukaryota; kingdom Metazoa; phylum Chordata; class Mammalia; order Artiodactyla; family Bovidae; genus Redunca; species Redunca redunca. Next base: position 113,326 of record SJYQ01001040.1, read on the forward strand.
GAGTGCCATTGCCTTCTCCATCCTTTTCCTCTACCACCTCTAATTTTACATGACGTTCATTTTGCAAAGGAGTATTATTTGTGTGTAAATATACGGCAGGAGACACCTAGGAGTTCGGCAATGAAGTTCTGAGAGAGGTAAAAAGCTACCACAGGAGGGAAATCAGGCTCATTAAAAAGAGAGGAAAAGATGCATTCAGTTTTTTACCAACTGTAACACCACCTTGATGTTAAGAAAATGACCAGACTAAGATGCCACCGACTGTAAGGTGCATCCTTTCAGATTTGACGGGCTTCCTGGTGGCTCAGAAGAATCCACCTGCAATGCAGTAGACACAGGAGATGAGGGTTAGAAAGGGCAATCCACTCCAGTATTCCTGCCTGGGAAATCCCATGGACAGAGAAGCCTGGAGGGCTACAGTCCATGAGTCGGACACGACACACACACACACACACATTTGGGGGGTGGGCAGGGAGGTGTCGCACACATACACAGTTGGCAGGTGGGCAGGGAGGTGGCATGAGCCGGGGTGGAGAGTGCATTTTTAGAATTGATGAAATGTAACTACAGCCTGGTGCTGCCTGCCTGCATAAGGAGCTTGAGATCCCAGGGAAAAGCAGACCATCTCTCACAAGTTGTCTCAGAAGCCCCAGAGCTCTAAATGCTGTTTTTGGTCTCATGCCAGATTCTGATTTGATGCTATTTATTAAAAAGAGTACTGTGCTTAGTTGCTCAGTGTCATTTGGGAGACTTGGGTCACATGCATCTGGTTAAAGCAGGTCATGATGGGTTCACCCTACCCAAGGAGGATGGCTGTGAAATGTGGGAGGGGGGAATGCCCAAAGAGATGCCAGCCAGAAAAAAACTCACGTCCACCAGGTTGTATCACATGCAGATATCAATATAATGGATTCCAACAGATCTACATTTAGAACTAGACTTAAGTGTTAAACAATAGATAGGACAGAATAGTTGATTTGGCAAGAAAAAAATAAAACCCAAGACATGTTCAGTCCCTTAAAAGCACTTCCTTGCTGTTACGAAGGTCTTGATCAATCATGTTTATTCTATCACCCTGTACTGTTGAATGTAACAGCAGTAAGTCAGTGTCTTTACTGAAGGTTTATTAAGAACAACATGAGTTTTAAATGCAAGAGGCTTTCTATGTAAAAGGAGTCTTGTTTTCAAGCATCTGGAAGTCATTTGAAATATCTAAATTATTCATTATGCTTAATTATAGTCATCAAGAGTGCAAAGTCAGATGATTCCCATAACCTTACTAGGTTTCTATCACCTTCCACTTAAGTGTTGTCACATATCAGGGAGAAGAACTAATCACTTCCCCTAAGAAAGAATTAACTTCCCTAAAAACAAGAACACATGGGCCAAAATTTCTCAAAAGCTGTTTTTGCAGCTTTCTCTGTCCACTTCAGCAATAGCATGAGTCCATGTTTAAACACTAGAAAACATTTTGATGAAAGATTCCAAACACCATTCCTTCACAGGGATGGGAGTGAAAATACTGGCACCATCTTCCCGGTCACTCTTTTGGGTACAAACATGCACAGAGTAATCAGTGTCTGTACACTCTGGGGTGCAGAACAGAGAGGCCTCTAATAGTTTTAGTTACAATTCATAAAAGACACGTGATCCAAAGAACACAGTGTATATCTCCTGCTTAAGAATGCATTTACAACCCTAAGAATTCATCTGGGGAAAAAGGTTAGGGAATTTGGGGGCACTGTGGTGGTGATGGTTTTAAATTTAGAAAAGGAAAGATGGCGTATTAGTTTGCTAGGGCTGCCTAACAAATACCACAGACTAGGGGGCTTCCCAGACGGCGCTAGTGGTAAAGAACTTGCCTGCCAATGCAGAAGACATAGCGACATGGGTTTCATCCTGGGTTAGGAAGATTCCCCTGGAGGAGGAAATGACAACCCATTCCAATATTTTTGCCAGGAGAATCCCATGGACAGAGGAGACTGGCAGGCTACCTTCCACAGGGTTGAAAACAGTCAAACACGACTGAAGCAACTTACCACCCATGGGAAGCTTGAAAATCAAGACGTTTATCTCTTCACAGGTTCTGAAGGCTGGAAATCCAAGGTGAAGGTGTAGCAGGGTTTGTTTCATTTACAGTCCTCTGTCCCTGGGTTGGGGAAGGACATTTTCTCTTTTTTCTCTTCACACGGCCTTCTCTTTATGTGTGTCCTGATCTCTTCTTATAAGGGCATACCCACTCACACTGAACTAAGGCCCACTCACGGGACCTCATTTTACCCTAATTACCTTTTTAAAGACCCTATATCCAAATACAGTCACATTCTGAGGGGTGGGGGGCGTGGGGGAGCACAGTTAGGCATTTTACACACAGACTTGAAGGGGACACAATTAACTCAGTCCTTAACAGATAGAGAGGATTATAAACCTAGTTTCCTAAGGTTCAACAGTTCAGAAGTGAAAAAAAAAGTTTAAGAGTCAGATTTTTCTGTTTGTTGATTTAAGTCCATTAGCCTTTTTTTTTTTTTTTTAATGTTTATTTACTTATTCATGCTGCACTGGGTGTTAAGTTGCAGGGATCTAGTTCCCTGACCAGAGATTGAACCTGGGCCCCCTGCATTGAGAGAAAAGAGTCTTAGCCACTGAACTACCAGGGAAGTCCCAAGTTCATTAATGTTAATATAAAAATAGTTTGATTAGTAGTTCAGTGTAAATGGTTGTTGCTTTTTCTTAGACCTTGTCCTCTCTTAACCATTATTTTAAAAATATACATTCTTGTATTTGTAAGACACTCTTAAGAGTGACTAACGTGCTTTAATTAAGATGTAACCTTTTTAAAATTTCATTACAAATAGAAACAGAAGTGCCATCACATTTTTTAAAGAACCTATCCTTTGCTTGCAAGAAGCCTTATTCCACTAGGCTAATGCACACGGAACAACAGACTGGTTCCAAATAGGAAAAGGAGTACGTCAAGGCTGTATATTGTCACCCTGCTTATTTAACTTATATGCAGAGTACATCATGAGAAACACTGAACTGGAAGAAACACAAACTGGAATCAAGATTNGATAGCATGTTGAAAAGCAGAGACATTACTTTGCCGACTAAGGTCCGTCTAGTCAAGGCTACGGTTTTTCCTGTGGTCATGTATGGATGTGAGAGTTGGACTGTGAAGAAAGCTGTGCGCCAAAGAATTGATGCTTTCGAACTGTGGTGTTGGAGAAGACTCTTGAGAGTCCCTTGGACTGCAAGGAGATCCAACCAGTCCATTCTAAAGGAGATCAGTCCTGGGATTTCTTTGGAAGGAATGATGCTAA
>SJYQ01001040.1:116859-136825 GCA_006410935.1 Redunca redunca
TGCTGCGATTCACGGGGTCGCAAAGAGTCGGACACGACTGAGCGACTTAACTGAACTGAACTGAACGCACATTACCCTAGTCTTAAAGGGAATTAACCAAGTCTTAAAGGTCAGGAAGCAACAGTTAGAACTGGACATGGAACAACAGACTGGTTCCAAATAGGAAAAGGAGTACATCAAGGCTGTATATTGTCACCCTGCTTATTTAACTTATATGCAGAGTACATCATGAGAAATGCTGGCTGGAGGAAGAAGCTGAGTTGGTGAGTTGGTGATGGACAGGGAAGCCTGTCGTGCTGTGGTTCATGGGGTCACAAAGAGTCAGACACAACTGAGCAACTGAACAGAACTGAAAGGGGAACAGGTTCTCCTTTCTTCTAGGCAGTCTGTTAAATCCCTGAGAAAAGGATGAAAGTGAAAGGATGAAAACTACAAAAGTTAAAATTAAAAACATTTATCAAATCCAGTAAACTTTTCCATGGAAAATACAGCCTCCATTCAGTCAGGTAAGTTGTTCTCAATGTAGTTAAGACCATCTGCTGATTTCTGCTAAGAATAAAAAAAAAAAATAGTATAAAGTTAAAACCATAGAGGAAACAGGGGAGAAGTCATCAGTGACTGAACAATAGCAACAAATATCTGGAAGAGGAAGCTGTGGAGAAAGTAACAGGGCCAAGAAAGCTGAATAGCAGGTACATGCAGAGAAGCAAGCTAATTCTCTCTGTGATTACAGAAAATTTCAGCAAGAAGAGGTGCTAAGTACTGGAAAGAGCTGGGGTAAGGCCTAGGATAAAAACAGGGGATTGGCTGAAATGGGCTATCACTTCACCCAATGGCAAAAGACTGAGTTTATTTCGTGGATTCCAGTGGTTCAGTTTCGCCAAGCTATGGGGTCCCAGATGCAAGAGAGCATGACAGATAGGTACTGTATGCAAAACAGGTGGGTGAATGAAGACCTGAACAGTGCTGAGCAACCAGAATTCTGGCTGCTAGCTGGCATCCCCTCTAGAGGCACCGAGAGGTCCAAACAGAAGCCCTACAGATCCCGACGTATGGAGGACTCTGGTCCAACAGCAGCAGCCACACCTCATCACCCGTGCAATGAACTGTCAATACTCCGGAAGGTCCTGCTTCTTTTCTGATCAGTTTTAGCGGTCTTATGTATATTAAGGAAATGACAACCCACTCCAGTATTCATGCCTGGAAAATCCCATGGACCGAGGAGCCTGATGGGCTACAATCCATGGGTTCGCAAAGAGTAGGACATGACTGAGTGACTTCTGTGTTACATAAGGAGGAGACTCAGATTTGATCCCTGGAGGAAGATCCCTCAGGAAGATCTCCTGGAGGAGGAAATGACAACCCACTCCAGTATTCTTGCCTGGAAAATTCTATGGACAGAGGAGCCTAGCAGGCTACAGACCATGGGGTCACAGAGAGTCAGACAGACTGAGTGGTTGGCCCACACACGTGTATATAAAGTAAAGCCAAAGATCTCTCCCAGAAAGTCTCAAACGTGAAAGACCAAAATAAAAAGTACAGACACCAGAAAAGAGACAAAGCAAGTAAAACAAAATGAAAATAAAAGACAATGGAAGGACTGACCAAATATATATAAATTCCTTATATCTTAAAATTGAAAAATGTCAAACTTTAAAACTGAAGGGAAAGAGAGTAACCATTCTTAGTTTCTCATAGTAATTTATCATGAACTTATTATATAGACATTTTCTGAGCCTCTTTCTTTTGATAATTTTTTTGAAGTATAGTTGTATTATATGCTATATGTTACAAGTGTACAGTATAGTGATTCACAATTTTTAAAGATTATATTCCACTTGCAGTTATAAAATACTGGTTGTATTCCCTGTGTTGTACCATATATCCTTGTAGCTTATTTTGTACATGACAGTTTATACCTCTTAATTCCCTGCCCCTGTATTGCCCCTCCCGCCCTGAGAGTTGAGTGAGATTATGAAACAGTAAGTGCGCATAAATGTTTGTCAACTGGATTAACAATTGTCAGGAGACATTTTTATACTTCATACTCCCAATCCTGCCTGCCATTTGTCTTAGTACTTTTCTTGGTTTAGGTAACAGACCAAGGAGTGCTAAGCATAGACAACCACAGGGAAGGAGGAAGGGTTTTCCAATTTGATTGACATATTAAAGAATAGGAGTGATTTTGTCTGTGAGAAACACTGAGTGAACACAAAAACTGCACCCAGCTGAACTGAGCAGTGTATGAATACATAAAACATGCACACCCCTCAAATATCTAGTAGCTAATCAAGACAGTGTTGTACTGGCATATACATTAATGGAGTAAGAGCTGAAAGTCCAGAAATGGAATCATGTGCTTATGATCACTGATTTTTAACAGAGGTGCCAAGATCACTCAGAGGGATAAATGGCTTTTCAACAAATGATGCTAGGATGACTGGGAAGCCACGTGCAAAAGAATAAAGCGGGAGACCCTTATTTTACACCATACACAAAAACTAACACAAAATGGATCAAAGACCCAAATATAAGAATTAAAATTAGAAAGCTCTTAGAAGGAAACACAGAAGTAAATCTTTCACACCTTGGATTTGGCCATGAGTTCTTAGATATGACTCTAAAAGTACAAGCAACCAAAGAAAAAAATAAATTAGATTTCATCAAAATTAAAACCTTTGTGTCTCAAAGAACACTATCATGGAAGTGAAAAAACAACAGAAAGTAAATAATATTTGCAAATCATACATCTGATAAAGGACTTGTATCCAGAATATATAAAGAACTCTTAACAACTTAATAATAAAAACATAAAAAACTCAATTGAAAAATCAGCAAAGGATCTAAAGAGATATTTCTTCAAGGAAAACATAACAGCCAGTAGGAGCAGGAAAAGATGCTTGACCTCACTAGTCAAAAGGGAAATACAAATAAAAAACACAAACAGATAATACTTCACACCCATTAGGACAGCAATAATTAAAAAGTCAAATACTAACAACTGTTGGTGGGGATGTAGGGGGATTGGAGCCCTCACACACTGCTATGGACATGTAAAATGGAACAGCCACATTGAAAAAGTGTGGCAGTTGTTCACCTGGTTAAATGTGAAGTTACCATATGACCCAACAGCTCCACTCTTTGGCATATACTCAAATAAAATAGAAACATTTATCCATATGTGTTACTTATTTTGATCTTGGAATCATTCTGCAATGTATATCACTTTAAATATGTATAATTTTATATCATCAATTATTCCTCAGTAAAGTTTAAAAACATAAAAAATTTTAAAAAGACAATGGAAGGGCTGAAAGAAAAAGTGGAGGAAATATTTCACTCAGAAAGCAAATCAAAAGGCCAAAGAATTGAAAGAAAAAATTTGTGGATGAAATCAGCATTCAAACTCTGCAAAATAGGAGCTTCAAAGAGAAAGAAGAGAAAAAACAGGGTTGGAGGAAGTGGGGGTTAGGGAGATAATACAAACACAGCCCCTGGATGGGAGGGCTTGCCTTCTCCAAGTCCTACACAATTACCCAGTATGAATAATGAAGAGCAGATAACACACAATAGATAGCAATGCCAAGATCGTGAAATAAGAGAATAAGGCTGCTGATAAAGCCCTGAAACCTTTCAGAGAAAACCCTCTCATCCCTCCAAAAAAGGCCACATACAAGACTGAGAATAATAATGGTACTGAATTTCCAAAGTCACTCTGCAAGCTGAAGGAAATACTGACCTATGCTTCAAAACTCCACAGCAAAATTAATTTCAAACTAGAATTCTATAACCAGCTAAAATAGGTGCCCAGATGCGAAAGGGTAGAATAAAGACATTCAGACTTTAAATTTTGACCACATATGCATTCTTTCTCAGGAAGCTACTAGAGACTGTGCCCAATTCAAAAGAGGATGTTAAGCAAGAAGATGAAATGCATGGGGTCCTGGAAATGGGCTTTCCATAGGAGACATGAAGGGAAGGCCCAGGATAAAAGCTGGCTGGCTCCAGGAGAGGTGTCTGCCAGTTAACTTGATGAACTGGACAGGGTGGAAATTACTATTCAGTGACAGATAAGCACACTTTGGGCTGCAAGTTTCTAAAGATTCAACTAGAAATGGCCTAAGTGATAAATGAAAGTTAATTCTCTCATGTAGCAGGAAGTTCAGTAGTAGGGCAGTTGATTATTCAGCAGTTCAACATCAAGGTTTCAGAGTCTTCAACCTTCTGCACCACCATCCCCAGTGTGCTTTCTGCATGTACTAAAGTCAGTCAGCAGGAAGGGGACTCTGTTCCTTGTGGGTCTGAGACTAAAGGAAACTTTCCCAGGAATACACTTCTCCTCTGAGAAGCATATTGGTGAAGACCCTCCTAAAACTCATCACTGACTTAAGGGAAGGGCCCCTGGGATTAGTTTCAAAAGGACACTGATGTGAACTAATCAAGGAGATGTGTGTAATGGCTTTGTGGAGTAAGGGTTGAAGCTGTTAAAATCTCAGCACATTTCTGACCCACCCAAAGCACATGAGGTGGGACATATCAGAGCCATGGGGAAAAGGCTAGACACCAAAATGACATGGGAGCCTTGCCAGGCTGAAAAAAATAGAGGAAACGGGGCCCGATGGAGAAGAGTTTAAACAATTCTGATGGTCAGTTTGAGAAAAATAATAGGAATGTAGGAAAGAAAGTAAGTAAAAATAAACGAGGCTATTTATTAATCCTGGGAAAAAGAAATTAGCATAGGAAATGTCATGACAGTTCATTACTTCCTTCAGTATTTAAGAAGTGACGTCAGCATAATCATACAAACTGAACAACAACTTTTCAAAACTGATGCAATTCTTTTGGGAAAATGGAAAGACAAAGTAGGGGAACAGTGGTGGTGAAAGGTCTCACTGTGTATTTTGCCATAATAGGAAATTAAAAGAAAACATTTAAACATATATTTTTTTAAAAACCTCAAAAATTCTGTTTAAACACCTAGCAGAGCTAAAAAAGAACTGAAAGTTGCTTCTGGGGAGGACAAGGCCAAGGGTGAGAAGGAGGAGGACAGACGAAGGGTTTCTGGTTTTGAGATATGCTTCCTAATACTCTTACCTTTCAAAACTGCAGATGTTATTTTATTTTAGTCTTACAGATGGAACAAATCGCAGAGTTTTGTCCCCATCTCTTTCTAAATGGGCCCATTATATGGAAAACAGACTCACAATACACTGGTCCAACAAAAGCAAGCTTCTTCCCCATTATATCTCATCACCCCACCCCCAGACCCAGCAGTTCCACATCTCCACCCTCAGGGCCAGTTGGGAGGGGGATGGGACATAGGTAGGTAGACAATCTGTACAAGAGAACCGTCGGCATGGGCTCTTTTCAAGGCACCTGCCAGAAAGGGCAGCAGGTGACATCTCCTGTGTTAGAAGTAGTCCTGGGACCGGGCAGTCTGGCAGGAAAGGCTCTGCTGTTTTCAGGTGGAACCCCGGTGCAGAATCAAGTGGCTGTGCTGTCACAGCAGACTACTCAGAGAAAGCACTGAAGCTTGGTTTCAAAAGCAGTCAGTATTCACAGGCAGGGCTTCGTGAGCCAGACTACGAATCCTTCCGAACTTGGTTCCTTGGGAGTCAAGTGTAGTTTTAAAATTCAAACACCCGACTTGTACTTAAATTCAAATTGCTGCATTATTAACAAATCCGTATAACCTTCCCTCTAACTCAAACCCTGGAGGCCTCAACTACTGTAGGGAAAAGTTCCAAAAGAGGGAGTCTCATTACAAAGAGCTGGAAGGCCCAGTTTCAAATACAGGAAGACTTTCCCTGTGGCCCTGACATTCACACTGCTACCCAGCGTGATCCTTTAATTCACGCAGCACATTCTCCCCTACAAATCTTAATTTACTGCAGTCGCTTGTTTCCAACAAAATCTAACATGGTGTCCAATCCATCCCTGTGCCCATTGGGCCCCCAGGGTTCCTGAAGCACTGCTCCCACCAAGGACTCCCCGGGGCTCTCATCCACCACATCCTCGGGGAAGATCCCCTGGAGGAGGAAACGGCAACCCACTCCAGCATTCTCACCAGAAGAATCCCAGGGACAGAGGAACCTGGTGGGCTACGGTTCATGGGGTGGGGTCACAAAGGTCAGACGTGGTGCAACTGAGCAACTGAGCACACACACACGGCCTCATCTGAAGCTCTCTGTCTTCCTCCTCCTCCAAGAAGCTCTCTCAGACTGTTCACTGAAGGTGTCTTTCCCCCTGAATCAATGCATCCAACTACCTTATATGAATTTGTTTGGTCCTCGTGTATGGCTGTCAAACCTTTTCCATTGTGACTTGCTTACTATTCAATATGATAATAGAGAAGGCTGAGACTGTTTTCTTAAAAAGGACATTTTTAGAAACCATTTTATAAATAGATTCTTATACAAAAAGAAACACATATATAGAGCACCCAAATTACTGGTAAGATGGACCCTAGCCCTTCTTTCCTGCACTGGGAAAACAGAACAAGAAAAATGACTCCAACTTGTTCCTAACTGTTTCCACCTAGGCAGTCAGCTTTTCAAGTAGCATTTCTATTCCTTTGCTGGTGTTTTTACTTTTTTCCAAGGCAGGAATCAGGCTTTTCAGTCCAGCTTTGACTTTATTTGCAACTTCTTGATCAGAACTCTGGAGAAGGCTGAGGAGAGAAGACAGAAATAAACAACAACAAAAAAGTGTATTTCATAAAGCCTCCTAGACTGCTCTGCAAATACTACCTTCACACATTGTAAAAAATTCAGAGCAGACAGTCAAGAAATGCTCACTGAGTAGCTGAGTTAACACCCGTGAGTAGGTGTACATGTAGGGAGGTGGGCAGCATAAAAGGTAAGCAGTTAATGAATGGTCTTCTTGCTGAACTCTGTTGCTAAAACACTGACTGAAGGGGTGAAGAGGTTTACCTTATACCTTACCTGTCCGGATTTGAAAAACGCCTCTGACACTCTAGTAACTATACAACCAAGAACGTGCATTAAAATTCTCAAAGACTGCAATTTCCTGGCCTGTAGAATGGAATCAACAAAATAATCCACCTTCTACCTCACAGAGTTGTTTTTTGAGGCTCACATGATCTCGTACCTAAAGCACCTAGCCAGAGCCTGACACGTAGTTAAGTACTTGATTGATGTGAGTCACTGAATAAGATAAGGTCAGCTCTGCTCTCTGAGACCTTGCTGGGGCACTCTATCCCAGGTGAGCGGAGCCCTGCAGGCTGGCAACAAGTAGGCCCCTTTCTCTAGATAGGGGCCAGGTCTTAGGCACTCTGTTGTCAAACACCAGGCTGAATTGCTTACTCTCCCCTGACTTCCTCATGCCCACATTTACTGACCACTGAAATACATCCTAGGAAGTAATCACTGGGCACTTTTGAAAGGCCTTGGCTGCAATATTTCTGTAATGTCCATAGAGAGGAGGGGAAATGAGCAGCCCCCAACAACATTCTAATGCTGGTGGGAGACAAGCAATAAGTACTGCCTGCCACCTGTAAAGCTGAAAGGTGCCCTCTTAACAGACTTGTGACTCATTAGGTGTTTTTATTTTATATACCTTGGCTAAACACACAGTCACATCATGCACAATAAGAATACAAGTTAATATTTATTGAACATACGCATTAGACCTAATGCTAAGCATCACGTATGCATTATCTCATTTAGTTTTCCCAACAACCCTAGCATTATTATTAACCTCATTTTACATCCAAGAAAATTAAGGCTCCGAAAAGTCGAATAATTTGTGCAAGGCCACACAGTGAGCTGGGAATGGAACCCATGCATTTCAATGCTAGAGAATAATGTTTCCCTGAGTTATTTTTCAGACTGCATACAAGGCTGGTTTTTTTACCCAGAATGAGGCTTTTCCACTTACTCCTAAAAAGATTTAGCAAAACAAACAAACCAAAAATAAAAACACATACATGTACTGCATGAGTTTAAAGAAAAATATAAACAAGCAAAGAATCTTGCCAAACAAGTCAAGCACGTGACTGACAATAATCTATAACCAAATACAAACTTATTAATAATCAATTATTAACTTATCTATAGCTTCCCTTCTCTTAGAACCTCAGATATTTCATATTTCAGTTTTAAGGAGTACTCCATAATAAACCTACAGTATCCTTCTCATGTTTGAAATCCACCCATGGGGAGTTCTGACTGATGATCAATCTTAAAAAAAATTAATTTTCTGGCACTGCCAGAATTTTTAGTTAATTGCGTGTAATGAAAGAATATGTTAGTAGGTTGTTAACACTCCAAATGCCTGGTAAAGAAATCCATGTCATAAAAGTTCATGTTTCAACTAATAGACTCCAGCTGCTCAACATCAACTGGAAAATGAGCTAATTTTAATGAGGAATAAACTAGTGATCAATATCACCTGTGCATCTGGAGATACTGATATACCAGAAAAAAAGAATGCCCATTTGGAATGTACATACTTGTGAGTACATGTGTACCATATCAAAATATAAACTGAAGAAATACCTATGACGTATAAACAATACAAATTAAATTGCAGAGGATCTTGCATGTGAAATACTATGGGAAATTCCTTTTTTTCCAAAGCTTGATGACACAGCAGGGGGAAAAATCAACTGTGATTGCTTTAAAACAACACCAAATCAATTTTAAAATGAATATCCTTAATAGAAGGGTTTTATCTGGAACAGAATACATGGCAATTCAATGCCTTGTAAATTATAAAGTCAACCTATGTCCAGGCAAAAATATACAAGTTAACCATATGTCTCAATTCACAAATCATCAATTTTTTATCATTTTAATGAGAAACAATGATAAGCAGGTAGACTATAATAGCTAATGCTTCTTGAATCCTTTCAGAATAGTTGAAAACAAATAATATGTAAAGTCAGTTGTGATTTAAAAAAAAACTTTCATCAGATTCCACAAGAACAAAACTAATTCATTAAAAAAGCATACAATTATACTGTGGTCAAAACCAACCAAAAATATGGTGAAACAATCAAATGATACCTTGTAAACACCCTAATTTTATGATCCTTGATATCCAAAAGAGGGCATATGGAAAAATTGACACTTACTCCCTAATATTTGGCAAATTAAGACCAAGGGTGACTGAGAGGAATGCTGGGCTACTGAAAACAGACATTCCAACCGAGAAATAAATGTGAAGGAACCATGTTTTGCACCAACAGGCATTTGGATACAAAGCCTCAGCTGGAAAGGCACACACTCTACATACCTAGAGAGAATAATGGCTCCTCGATTGACACTAGTCCAGGACTTCAGGTTCTTCACACCAACACGTTCTATGAGTGTTTTTGCAAAACAACCTGTAAAATAAACTGAAACTTCATGAACATCATATACCAATATTTAAACTCCCAATCACACTCTCTCCACTACTCTTAGAGTGCGAAAATGTTTTAATAAGAAAGCTAATAGAGTTCTCACCCAATATCACTTAACACGATATTGTTAAGCTCAGCTTGACAGTATGTTAAGCTTGACAATATGTTAAGCTCAGCTTGACATAACGCATTTTTAATATAGCCATTTCTTTCAACTCTGGCCCAAACCCCCAGCTATGTTTAGCAGTAATTACTCGAGAGAAACAACGAATTTTTATAAAATGCTCACTTGATCAGGTTTGCATTTCTTTGTACTATTTAACGATTTAACCCTAATCTGAAAGTTATTCAGGAAGTAAAGGTGTAATAGCAGTGTTTGGTTAAAATCAAGTTGCTCCTCATGGAAAATGCTCACTCCGAAGGTCCCATGAACACAATTGTTTTCTCTCTACAACACTAAACATTTGTTCTTCCATTAAAAATACCATTCATCTTTTGTTATTGCAGTACATCTGATTCCCACGGTTTTATAGTATATTATCGTATTCACTGGGTCATCTAAGCATGACCAACTCTAGGACAAAGGAGAAACTCTGAATACCAGGATCTGGTACAGATGGAAAAGTAGGGACAACCTATTTTAAAGGCAGATATCTTGGGTAGGTCCTAAGTATAATTCATTCAAAGATATCCAATAGTGAGGAACCTCTAAAAGCCAAGGGGTCTATGGCAATTTCACTCTTTGTGGCTTGTGCTCAAGAAGGACAGAAACCAGCTGGTGAGGCAGATGACGTTTTCCAAAGGTGGCCACAGCAACATCTCCTTTCCTGCATATGCTTCTAGAATAGTGCCAATTCCCCATCTAGAGGTGGAACTGATATCCTCTTGTGAACTGGGTGGGCCTACTTAATTGTCCTGAAACTCGACCACTATGTTGTAAGGAAACTCAGCACACCAGAGAGGGGGCCTGAGACTGCTGGAATTAGCCACTGCCAGTCATGGTGCTGGGCTATTGGATGACTTGGGGTGGAGCTCCACCAAACACCACCAAATGACTGCTGTTCTGAAAACTACTAGGTTTTGAGGCAGCTTGTTACACAGCAACAGATAACCAAGACTGGTAGTCATGCGTTCGGTGGTACATGAAAATGATGGGTACTTCGAGTCCAAGCAGATGTGTTTTAGGGTTGCCAGTGCAGTTGAAATAAGGAGAAAAGTCACTAGAAAATTCTTCACATTTTACAAGTAAGCAAGAACACTCTTCTGACATAAACTCAGCTCAACTATGTATCGACTTTTTAATAATGAAAAAGATGATTCAATATATTATTTTTTCTTCAAAGTTTATTACAAGAAGATATTTTTATTAAAAAGAAATTACGGTGAGAAACAGGGCCAAGTCTATCTTCTTAAAGACAGAGTGAGAAGTGGCAGCTCTCCTGCTTCAGTGATTGCTTTGCTAGCCATCAGCACTGCAACTCGCCTCAAGACATAAACTCATGATCTGTCACTCTTTCCAGACACAGTAATAGAAAGCCTGAACTGTTTTAACTCAGTGGGAGGAAATCTCTTTAGTGGCTAAAATAGAGTCTGAATTGAGTTTGAATTTAGAAAGAGAAGGTCTGGTCAAAGAGACAGGACTGACAGGGGAAGGACATGCAACTTCTCACTTAGATAAAAGATGCTGTCGTCCTCCTGGGAGCTGAGTTTCTACAGAGCAGCTGTAAGGTTTATGAAAAACCAAGAAGTGCCAAGGACGGGCTTGCTCTTTGGTCATATGTATGCCAAGGCCAAACTGGCATCAGTTCAAAATTCTCTGATAAGGGTAATTTTCTTCTGGTTATCCTTTCCTCAAAACTAGAGATAAATATGTTTCTCACTTGGGGTGATGATACTCACAAACGGGCCCTCCTACTCAGCTCTCACCATCCTCAAAGAATAAAATGGCATTTTAAAGCACTGGACAAGCCTGTTTTGAGGTCTGAAGTAGGAGAAGAGGGAGGGTGGGTGGGAAACACAAAGAAAATGGAAGGATTCAAGGAGACAAATCTCCAGGGGAAAAAGTAGTAACCACTAAATCATTTCTTACAGCTATCATGTCTCAACACTCAACAAGTTTTCATCTGAGCTCATAAAAGGCCAGCATAAAGTTCAAGGATGCCAGACATTACTGAAATTTCACATACAATACCAGAAGAGGTCAAGTTGCACAGCCTACCTTCTCTTCCACGTTCTTTCATCTTTTTATCTTGCTCGATTAACCACTTCAGAACCAAATGTCCAGCAGGATGTTCTGCTATGTGAAGCTGTGTGAAGTCATGAACACATTAATTACGAAGCTGCCTTCATCCACCTGATATCACCACATACAGATAAGGTCTCAGGCGAGCTGAAAGTTCCACACGGCTTGCTGCTGCTGCTGCTTCAGGTCGCTTCAGTCGTGTCCGACCCTGTGCGACCCCATAGACTGCAGCCCACCAGGCTCCCCCGTCCCTGGGATTCTCAAGGCAAGAACACTGGAGTGGGTTGCCATTTCCTTCTCCAAAGCATGAAAGTGAAAAGTAAAAGTGAAGTTGCTCAGTTGTGTCCGACTCTTAGCGACCCCATGGATTGCAGCCTACCAGGCTCCTCTGTCTACGAGATGTTCCAGGCAAGAGTACTGGAGTGGGGTGCCATCACCTTTTCTGTCCACAAGGCTTAAGAGGTCTTTATTGAGAACGACTACTACTTCTGGAAAGACAAGACCTACTCCAACCCCAACTGAAACAAAGACAGTTATTCAAGATAACACAGCCACCAACACAGCTCACACACAGCTTTGCAAGCTCCAGATTGAACAGCTCTACCACTAGGCTTGTCTTAAGATCACACAATCCACTTTTCAGATCGTCATATGCAGTTCTGAGGAGCAACACAGTAGAAACACTGAAACCTGATGTTGAACAATGTTTAAGTACAGGTGCCTGAGGAGCACTGCCTGGTGAGCAGGATAAGAAACCATCTTTCAGCTTAACCTCCCTCCTTTTCAAGGGCCATATGAACTGTTCGCATAGACATCAATCTCGCCGTGTCCAGTGTGGGAGACAAGCTCTATCTCCTTACAGAGGAACTTTCAAGACACATGCATCATCCCAATTTCTTAATAGGATCTGCTCCATGATGGCAGGAATCAGGGCATCTCTAAGACCCCCGGCCCATTTCTTTCCCCATCTCTTGTGTCAGACAACGGCCAGCTCCCCAAACATGTCTTTCCATCAGGAGCTCACAACCCTGCACGGGACGAGGCCCCAGCAGAATTTGGCTCTTGCCTTCCTTTTCCCTCTGCTCACTGATTTCCAGCCCCCTGTGCCTGCTGTTCTCAAAAATGCTGAGCTCTTTACTTCCTCCAGGAGGCCACACATGGCTCTTCTCTCTGCCTAGAATCTTCTTCCTTCACTCAGCTACCCATCTTCTGGGTCTCAGCTTAGCTTTCATTGCCCTTGGAAGTCCTCTGAGGACAAGTTGGTTCCCATTCGTATACAATCCTATAGAACCTAAAGTTTTCCTTCGCACCGCTTATCTCTATTCTACAATAAATAATCATTTGTGTACATATTTATTTAACTATAATGTTTCCCCAAATGGCATTCTCTTTTTTAGGTGGGGGTGGGGGAAGTGTGGGCCACTGCCTAGCACATAACTGGGGCATGAACCGATAAGCTTGAAATACAAGACAGAATAATACAAGGCCAAAATAACATAAGCAAGAGCAATCAGAAAGAGCAAAGAGGATTTTCCTGATGGTTCAGTGGTTAAAAGTCTGCCAGTCTATGCAAGGGACATGGGTCCAATTCCTGGTCTGGGAATTAAGATACCACATGCCAATGGGGCGACTAAGCTTGTGCACCATAACTACTGAAACCCACCCACCTACAGCCTGTGCTCTGCAACAGGAGAACTCACCACAATGAAAAGCCTGTGCATTGCAACTAGAGAGGAGTTCCTGCTCGCTGCAACTGGAGAAAGCCTGCACATAGCAACAAAGACCCAACACAGCCAAAAATAAATAATAATTCAAAAAAAAAAAAAAGGGAAAGGAAAGAGCATAGAGTTTCTGCTTGAAAAGGAATTAAGAAAGACTTCATGAAGAAGGATTCTGAGGACTCGGAAGGATGAATAAGGCAGTTTCTGCAGGAAGAGTGCAGGAAAATGAAGTATGGGCAGCACTTGTGACTGAGACAAGAAGTACATACAAATGAAGAAGTACAAAAGTCCACAGCAAATTCTAAACAGAATTAAGAACACAAAGAATGCTGGGAAGGCAGCCTGGGTCAGTCATGGACAACATTAACAGGAGTCTGTTTTTACTCTGCAGATAATGTAGAGTCATCAAAAGACAGTGAGTGTTAAAGTGAGTGTTAACAGCATTGGTGTTCTGAATTCACAATTTCCAAATGTACTGTGGGTAAGGGGTGAGTGAACAATCATTAAAAGGCTCTTTCTAGCAGTGCTCCCAGAGACGGGAGTTTCTGTGGCCATGGTGGCTTTCTCACCCGTCTCATGGGGGCATCTCACCTTTCCGTCCTTGCCGCCGGGATGTAGCTCTGCTGCTGCCAGGCTGGCGACAGCGTCCATGGCGGGCTGCACGTCTCCTGTGGCGGTGCCCAGGATGTCAGCCACCAGCACGCATGCAGACTTATCCAGGACCACCTCCTGGGCGTGTCCCTGCAGGTAGCTTAACAAAGCTGGAGAAATGGACTCTAAGAGCTCTCGACGGCGGATCTCTGTGTCTTTCTTACTGTGGGAACATGATGAATGAAGAATCAAGGTAAGATGAATAGCAAAGTTAATGTGGTGCTTTACTCATACAGAAACCTCTAAGGCTTTTAAGAGCTAATGTCCTGCTCTGCTATAATTGTCTGATTTCTGCTGTGCACATGGATAAGCAATTGGAAGCCGGGGTATCTTTCATTTTTGGGTCCCCAGGATCTGAATAGTGCCTGGCACAGAACGGGTACTCAGTAAGTAAAGCTTGCCTTGTGTAACACGCACACACACACACACACACACAAAAACCTCAAACCAAATAAAGACAAAAACAAAATATCTCACAAGACAACACATGTTTAGATTACAGTATGGATTCTGCTCTCTAGAGGACTTGACTAACTGGTTGCTTTAAATATAAAGCATGATCATAAAAAAACCCACACACCCAGCTACCTACTATGTGCTGGGTCCCAGGGGCATTTTTTTGGCAGGATACTTTCATTTCCTTTTCAGGGTAAAAACTTTTAAGAATCTGCCACAACTACAGGCTTAAAAATGGAATTCACCTTTGGAGTCTGAGGGAGGAAGCATGAGAGAGGGACATGTGTGCCACTCAAAATGAATGAACAACCAGAGCAGGCTTAAGCCCTTACCTGTGTGCATTACCGTCTCCCTTCTGCAGGACTTCAATGATCTCTCGTACCGTGTGGGCAGGATCTCTGGGGCTTAGCAAATACAATAGGACTTTCCTTCCATATTTGTCATTTACTATGTTTGGTAAGGAATTGATAATTTCCTGTAAAAATACCAAAACAGAAAGTGAAACTATACACTTAAACTATGCTTAGAATCTGAATGGAAAAGAAGGATACATAACTTTCCCCCAAAATAATGAAAAATGTACAGCTAGTTCTGAAATCGTCTCATTAAAGCTAAAGAAATTTCTTACACAAGGAACACAGAACTGCTTCTCTACTGGGACTAGCATTACTGAACAATCCATTTATAGCTTACTGACCAAGCCCAAGGACTTCAGGAGCTAACTCATTCATCGTAACCAATATTTCTTAGGCGGCTGTTACTTGGGATACTGCTTGCTGGGGCCACTGAGCAGATACAGTTAATTTGCAGCTGCACTTAAATGCAGCATCAGCATTGATCGGGACCATTCTTTCTAGAATTTCCCCACTGAGATGTATGTGAACGGAGATAAAGAAACTCTGTTAAATAGAACAAGTGGATAAAGGCTTTTAAAGTTAGGTTACTTATTCATAGCAAATGAAGTATCGCATGGAAAACAAAAAGAGGGGGGAAGGGAAATAACTGCAGAAAGACTCTATGGAGCAGTTACACATAATTGCTTTCTATGACATTTCCCATCAAGTTACCAAGAACAGTAACCTCCTTTTCTAGTTGTTTGAGTTTAAGGAACAAAGGCAATGTCATCCCTACCCCAAATGAGCTCCCGTATAGATTTGGTGATGTCTACTAAGACAGAGAAATCACTGTGTAAAAATGCCTTTATTCTAAATATGCAACAGAAAAATCATTAGCCTTTCCCTAACATTCTTATTTCTTATAAAACAAACCTAATAAATATTCAAAGCCACACGCATCTGAACACCAGAGATTCTTCAGAACTGATTGGGGCCACAGAAAAACTCCAGCCCAACGACCCACATTTACAGAAATGAGGAACCCCGAAAGGGGGGAGGGGACCCACAGGACGACGCTGGGATGTTAGTAAAAGGGCTCTGACTAGTTTTGGTCCCCTGACTTTCCAACTCTAGTTTCTCTCAAAGAGAACATGTACCCCCCTCATCAGGAAAGGAATTCTCTAGGAGATGTTATACTCAGATCTGCTATCCTCTTAAGTGCCTATCAATTAGAATGAGATTAGTAATTTTAGTGGGGGGCGGAAAACAAGCTGGAAAATATGTACAATAGATATCACCACCTCAAAATGAATACAAATTTAAACCACTCAGAAAAAAATGAAATTAAAATTTCAGTAAAAAAGGGGATGACAGAAAAAAAAATGTATATAATTTATCATGGGGATAGGAGCTTTTCTCCAATTTCAAGGTAAGGTTGCCTCAAAGTAGACTCAATATATGGATTTCTGATAAAGAAGCATTTAGTGTCACAAATATGGGCTACCTTTAATGTGGCTTTCTCAATTTCAATTTTAACTAAATCATAAAAGAAAACAAATGCTTTAATCAGTTGAAGGAAAAGATTGAGAATTATATGTAGCTTAGGTGAATTTCTACAATTGTTAAAAGACCTCAATAACTTTGCTGTCTTTAAAAAACCTTCTGGGGTATTATACCTTTAAAAGACTTGATTTTTTGAAGGGAAAAAACCAAAAAGGGAAGGTGGGGAGGGGTATGCTGTGAAGAACTATAAGTGGCTGCTATTTAATGAGCTATTTTCTCTTGGTATAGGAAGAAAAGGAGGGTGGCATGAAGCCAGCATGTATTCTTCAATGCACTTGGCCTTCTCTATAGGTTCTACACTTAAGGGCTAGTTCAGTGTATTTAGCTCAATGGTTTCACTTTAACACAAGATGCATATAAAATCCATGCAAAACTACTACTCAAGGACTAGCCCCCAAATTCACTGAAATTTAACTACCTTTCAGTTTGCAATTAAGGAATTTAGAATCTACATTCAGCTTGGTCTGTTTCTTGAAATAGCGTAATGTTTATAAACTAACAATCCTAAGAAACTAAAAAATGTTTACTTAAAAATGTGTCATTTAATTCTACCCCAACTTCTACTATCTTGGGAAAAAGTGATGCTGTATTATGGAGTTCTAATTCATTTCTATTTAACCTGGGGTACGAGAAATTTCTAGATGATCACTTGGAGAACACAGAGTGTCAGAACACGGAGAGACAGGATGAGGGAGCTATAAAGGGCAGCTGATTTGTGTTGAATTTGGTCTTTGGGTTCAAGTTGTGTAGCCTTTGGAAAAACCTTAAACCGCCCTACACATCAATTCCCTTCTCTGTGCACAAGGATATTGATATACCTGCCCAACCTGTGAGCCACTACCAGGAGTAAATCAAAAAATTCACTCTGCAAACTGGGAAGTGCTATAATGTCATTTTCTTCATATAAAAAACTCCTCTCAATGTACAGCACCTTTAACTATGGAGACTAAATAAAGCTGATGGAGTCATGAGTTTGGCATCCTCAAAAGAGAAGTCCAACAACAAAGGTTCAAATGTACAGGTTTTCAATTCACTTTCCCTCTGACTTAGAGAAAATCAAAACAATTTTAATTGTTGTAACTTCTTTCCCTTATTTATTTTACTCTAAAGCAGGTATGCCCAAAGAAAAGCAATGCCAAAGAATGCTCAAACTACCACACAATTGCAGGTATCTCACACACTAGCAAAGTAATGCTCAAAATTCTCCAAACGAGCCTTCAACTGTATGTGAACCAAGAAGTTCCAGATGTTCAAGCTGGATTTAGAAAAGGCAGAGTTCAAATTGCCAACATCCACTGGATCACAGAAAAAGCAAGAAAGTTCCAGAAAAACATCGACTTCTGCTTTACTGACTATGCCAAAACCTTTGTGTGGATCACAACAAACTATGGAAAATTCTTAACAGATGGGAATACCAGAGCACCTACCTCCCTCCTGAGAAAGCTGTATGCAGGTCAAGAATCAACAGTTAGAAGTGGACATGGAACAACGGCCTGGCTCCAAAATGGGAAAGATCAAGGCTGTATATTGTCACCCTGTTTATTTAATTTATATGCAGAGTACATCATGTGAAATGCTGGGCTGGATGAAGCACAAGCTGGAATCAAGATTGCCAGGAGAAATATCAATAACCTCAGATATGCAGATGAGACATCCCTTATGGCAGAAGGCAGAGAACTCAAGAGCCTTTTGATGAAAGTGAAAGAGGAGAGTGAAAAAGCTGGCTTGAAACATTCAAAAAAACTAAGATCATGGCATCCAGTCCCATCACTTCATGGGAAATAGATGGGGAAACAATGGAAACAGTGACAGATTTTATTTTCTTGGGCTCCCAAATCACTGCAGATGTTGACTGTAGCCATGAAATTAAAAGACGCTTGCTCCTTGGAAGAAAAGCTATGACCAACCTAGATGGCATACTAAAAAGCAGAGACATTACTTTGCTGACAAAGGTATGTCTGGTCAAAGCTATGGCTTTTCTAGTAGTCATGTACGGATATGAGAGTTGGACCATAAGGAAAGCTGCTGCTGCTGCTAAGTCGCTTCAGTTGTGTCCGACTCTGTACGACCCCATAGACTGCAGCCCACCAGGCTCCGCCGTCCCTGGAATTCTCCAGGCAAGAACACTGGAGTGGGTTGCCATTTCCTTCTCCAATGCATGAAAGTGAAGTCGCTCAGTCCTGTCTGACTTGTAACGACCCCATGGACTGCAGCCTACCAGGTTCCTCCGTCCATGGGATTTTCCAGGCAAGAATACTGGAGTGGGGTGCCATCGCCTTCTCCATAAAGAAAGCTGAGCACCAAGGAATTGATGCTTTTGAATTGTGGTGTTGGAGAAGACTCTTGAGAGTCCCTTGGACTGCAAGGAGATCAAACCAGTCCATGCTAAAGGAAATCAGTCCTGAATATTCCTTGGAAGGACTGATGCTGAAGCTGAAGCTCCAATACTTTGGCTACCTGATGTGAAGAACTGACTCACTGAAAAAGACCCTGATGCTGGGAAAGATAGAAGGCAGGAGGAAAAGGGGACAACAGAGGATGAAATGGTTGGATGGCATCACCAACTCGATGGACATGAGTATGAGCAAGCTTTGGGAGTTGGTGATGGACAGGGAGGCCTGGCATGCTACAGTCCATGGGGCTGCAAAGAGTTGGGCACAACTGAACTGAACTGAAGTGAAAGAAGCTATGTACACAGAAGAAAAGTGAAGGAAGAACAAAAGAACTCCCTTGTGAAAACCTGTGGCCATTCTGACCTTGTGATGGACCCTTGTCAGACTCTTTGGCATTCCTGTTTTGCCACCCTCTTTTAAGAAGGAAAGGTAAAACTCAAAATGAAAGGTACACACTGCATCAGGGCTAGAGCACTGGATTTTCAAAGGAAGAAAGAAATGCAAAATGCCCATCCACGCCCATCCATGGTGCTCATTCTTCCATGGGAGGTTGCGTGTGGATCAGAAAAAAATGCAGACTGGCCTTAACCTTAAAGAGCTGAAATCTAGCAGAATGGGCAAGAAAACACAATAAAAAGTTAAAACTAAAAATAAGGATTTAATTAATGATTAAAAACAGAAATGTAAAAAGAAAGATCACTGGCAGTGATTGAGTGTTTTGTTTAAAAAATATGGTGATATATCCAGAAGTCCAACTTTTGGGCTGTACTCAAAAACTTGGGATGTGATTATTAAAAGTACAGTTTTGGTTTTGTAAGATGGAAATGCTATGGAGATTGGTTGCAGAACAATGTGAATATACTTAATATCACTTAACTGTACACTTAAAAACAGTTAAGATGGAAAATTTTATCACAATTAGAAAGAAAAACAAGTTGGAAGACCTATCTCCATAGGGCTCACATTCCCAGAGATGGGATCTGGGGTGGCTATCGCCTTGGACAAGGCACGGACACTCCTCCCCTTTCTTCACAGCGCCCCCACCACCCCTCCAACTTGGCCTGCCTCACTCATTTACCTGCCTGGTCAATGAATGTTTCTGAGTGTGTCAGCCCTGGGTGAGGCCACAACTAACTGCTAAATGAACAGATGGCAAGGACAAAAACCGGTAAGAGTTGAGAGGATGTGGACAGCAGGTCCCATTAGGAGATCACAGAACCCTATGTGGAGATTAAACC